>JAJNLL010000071.1:0-191180 GCA_023089105.1 Lasiodiplodia citricola | reverse complement strand
CTAACCCTAACCCTAACCCTAACCCTAACCCTAACCCTAACCCTAACCCTAACCCTAACCCTAACCCTAACCCTAATTAACCCTAAATAACCCTAAGAACTTAGAGAGAGTAGATAAAATAGAGATATCGAGAAGATATATAGCGTTAAGAGTTTACTACTACTATTTAGAATATTACTAGATACTAAGTATAAAAAATAGTAGTCGTAGTTAAATAGAAAAGATAATAGAAGAGATATAAGATAATAATTAGAATTAACTATAAAGATTCTATTTACTATAAATAAGTATATTCTATATACTATAATTAGCTACTAGTTAGCTAGACTATAGTATTAGTATAAATAGTAGAGTAGCTAATAGCTAAGAAAGATTAGCTTCGTAGAGTTAGACTATTAGCTATTTAAGTAGATTAGATACGTTTAAAGTTTTAGTATAAGATAATTTAGTCCGTCTATAAGTTCTACTACGTCGCTTTAATCTATATTCTAATTTCGTAATACATAGTATAAAAAATCTACTTAGTATAAATCGTTTTTTTAAAATTTTAAAAGCGTATCTAATAAAGAGAGCTTTAAACTATAGAGAATTAATATACTTATAATAAAGCTAGTTTATAGCTTAATTCTTCTAAAATATTCTCTAAAACTTTATAAATATTAGTCTATTTTTAACGAGCGAGAACTTTAATAGATTTTAGCGCGAGTAGTAGTCGTTAAAGATATTATATAAGCTTATATACTAAACTTACGCTACTATATCTATAGACTAATACTATAATAAAATTTGGGTTATGAATTAGTAAAACCTTAATAGTATTTATCGTTAATAAGTAAAAATCTTTAATAGACTTTAGCGCGATAGCTATTAAAGATATTACGTAGACTTATATACTAAATCTATATTATTTAACCTATAGATTAACGCTACGGCGAAATTTTTAAAAAATCTATAAAACTCTAACGCCTCTTCTAAAATCTTAACGGCTAGACGGTTAGACTTTCTACTTTTAAAGTTATAAAGCTCGTATTTTTTAGAGTTTATAATACTAGTAATAACGTTTAAGAGTATTTTTAATAGTAAACTTTTTATTTTTTTTATATTTTTAGAAAATTCTTTTAAAAGCGCTATAATATATATCTTTTAGACTTACTAGCGTAAGTATTTTAAAAATAAAAAGCTCTAAAATAAAGAAATAAACGAGACTTTAGTTTAGATACTAGAATATTATAGCTAAGATACTCTACGTTTTATATTTAATAAAATAGCTAATTAGAGCTAGTATTTCTTTAAGCTTATCTTTATAAGAAAGAATTTAGATATAAATAAAATTATCTACGCTAGTTAATTTGCTAGATTTAAATATCGCTAGAGATATCGTCTATATTATAAGTAGAATTATCTCGTTAATAATATTAATAATTCTACGTATTAGATAAGTTATACGTTAGACTATATTAGATATAAAAACGTCGTTCTAAACTACTAGTATATCTATTCTACTATTCGTAGAGGCTATACTCTATTAGTTGTATTAGTTAAAAAGAAAGATCGAATTACCTTTAGAGTTACTTTAGATAATAAGGCGGCCTTTTATGCGCAGGATGCGCGAATAGAAAAAATGCCATACATTTGCATCAGCCACGTCTGGTCACATGGTCTAGACAACACCCGACGTAACGCCTTGCCCCGGTGCCAGCTGGAAATGCTCCACAAGTACACGAGTTCGGCGCTAGGTAGCCGGAAGTACAGCGTTTTCTGGATCGATACCATTTGCGTGCCAGTCGACCCCGCCGATAAAGACCTCCGTCAGCTCAGTATTACAAACATGGCATCCATTTACCGAGACGCTTCTTACGTCCTTGTGCTCGACGAAGCTCTGATGCGGACCAACTTGCACGACAACCCCGCAGGGACTACGTTTCAGGTTAAAGATCTTATTGATCAACGCGAACTATCTATCAGGATCATACTGTCAGATTGGTGGCGTCGTTTGTGGACACTGCAGGAAGGTCTCCTCTGCCACACCTTCTTCATAGCCTTCGCAGAAGGTCCCATCCACATCAGCAACGCTGTAGTATCGCGGCAGGACGATCATTTCAAGAACTTGGCGCACGCCTCCAGCCCAGTCGTCAGCGAAATATTAATGAATCTTCTCGACAGGACGCATGAGCCACAGAGTCTCCACTTCCATCGCCAGGTTCTTACGCTTATCCCCAATCGCTCTACCAGCAGAGCTGCAGACGAGCCTGTCTGTCTCGCATCGCTATTCGGGGTCGACGTTCGCCAGATCCTAGAGATATCTGGCGAGGAAATGCGGGTCCGCAGAATGAAGAGGCTATATGAGCTGCTCGGCAAGATCCCCGCTCAATTAATCTTCCTGGCCGGATCTCGACTCGACATTCCCGGCTTCCGGTGGGCGCCAGACACGCTGATCGGCAACTCTGGGCCTGGAATGAGTTCTATAATGATATCATCGTTCGACAAAGCCGAGGCAGCCGTGACGGACGACGGTTTACACCTTCGTGCGAAAGGGTACCGACTAGCATCGCTGGGGAGCAGTCTCAAGAGCGATTTTGTCATTGTTCCGGGTGCACCAGGTACGCTGTACTCTGATGAGGACGTACCGCGCATCTTCGACGGCACTAATACCCCCGGCCGCAACGTTACGTACGTCCTTCCCAGCGGCAGGCCCCGACCGCGCGACTTTCAGGGCCGTGGCGTGTTATACGCCGATGATGACCTGGTGGATCCCGTGTTGCTCATCCCGAGCAGTCACCCCGATGACCTTTCCTTCGTGAACGCAATTCTTGCTAGTTCGCCCATAAAAGATGCCGACGGACGTTGGCACGCCACGTTCTTGTGTCCCGTCGACTGCGTCACGAATTCGGTCAGTATTCTTTCTCAAAGAGAGAACCACAGGTGGTCGATAAGCGAGAGGCTGAGAAAGGAGAGGCGTGCCGTTTGGAACGGGGAAAGGACGGGCCTTGTTGCGTGGAGAAGGGATGAAGAGCCAATCATGGATTGGCGCATTACCTAGATTCGCTAAAACAATAGGGACAAATAGTTCGGGGTATTAAGAAAGGTGTTCTCAGGTTGTCGCTGTATCCTCCTGTTTCTGGCGTTTTTTGGGGGGTCTAATTTCAAATTAATGCACTTTTGAAGGCACTCTCGAACGTATGGCCAATAGGGAAAATATTTTAATGCGTGAGAAATGATTCTTTTAGAATGTTTGCGTGATATATAGAAGTGTTTTCGTATTTCCGTGGTATGATTCGAGCGGGGGATGGGAGAAAATGATAGCAAGCTACAGCGAGAACACAAGCGCTTTACCAACTCGCTACGTATTACCTGCAATATTTTCTTCCCCATACCTCCTGCAACATCATGGATCGTCTCTGCCAAGCATCAAACGAAACTACCCAACTGAGACCGCAGATGCTGGGTAACCTGAGAACAGTGTACCGGTGCCCTGTGTAAGCCCACGCGTCATTCCTCCTGGTAAGCAGATCCTACGCAGGCGGTGGCAAACTAGTCTGGACTACAGCTTGGCCGGCTCTCCACCTGCTATTACCCGCCCTCCGATTGTAGCTGGGACCTACAGTCGGATGTCTTCTAATGCCCCGTATACGAGGTCGTACATCGTATAAGTTCTTCTGTCTGCCGACAAGAACACCATCGCTTTCCGCCGCTTTGAACCGTAGGGTATCACAAAAGTGGCAAACAGGCTAGGCAGCAGCTGTTACACAATTACATACGACCATCTCGATCCTGACTTCACCCCCACCCATTCCCTCCCTCTCCGCATCACCTGAAAGAAAAAGAAAGAACACAGAACAATACAAACCAAGCACGAACAAAGAAATGTCAACCGCACGGATCCACCGCAACCCCATCCAGCTGCTCCCCGGACAGCTCGACGAGGACACGTCTTCAGTCGACACCATCCACGAGAACGTCCTCTGCGACGGTACCGCCTGCGAAGGCGTCACGGACTGCATCCGCGGCGTCCGATACCATTGCTCGCGGTGTGCCAACGTCGACTTCTGCGCACTCTGCGTCCAGGGAGATGGCGACCGGGTCGACAGCCTAAACTGGCACGATCGCTCGCATCCGCTACAGCGGTGTTTGCAACGGGCGATATTTCTTGATCTGGCGCAGCTGCCAGAGGACGTGGATAGGGAAGAGGCGTTGAGGTGGCTCGAACACACGTCCGAGCGAGTGGTGGATTTGAGAACTGAGGCGCATAATCCTGTTGCAGCGTTGGAAGAGATTTTGATGGGTCAAGGTGGAGTCGGGGTTGTGGAGTGGGAGGGAACGGAAGATGCTAGAGATGCAGGTTTGACTGGCGCATCAGTGTCGTGTTTGAACGTACGCAACTCCTCTACCGTTGTTGCGGGCACGGCTGCACAAGAGAGGGAAGGTGGTGATGGAGATGGAGAGGAAGAAAACAAAAGTCAAAATCGAAGAAGCCTGGAAAAGGGGAAGGGGAGGGCTGAAGATCAGGATCCAAGCCAGGAAGAACAGAAGGAGACTTTGGCTGCACTACAACAATTCATGGATGGCAAGAACTATTCGAGATGGAGCAGGACCAACCGGATCAATCACGACCTAGGACCTACGCCGAGCTCCTCAGGGGACCGATCGGTCGTGCCAGGCTTCGATGTGTGCAAACAGGACCAGCTCCAAGACGCCTTAAAAGGCGACTTTCGCGTTATCGGCAAAGAGCCTCTGCCAAAGTCTGATGGTCATATGGCTGTGTTTACTGTTGGACTCGAAACCCGTGCCACCCTTCAGTGGCAGCGGACAAATGCGGCAGGCTCGAGTAAGGCGCAAGTGCAAGGCGTGGCCCACAACCCCGATGAGATGATCAAAGTTTTATGCAAGCAGCTGGGGAAGCACAACTACGGCAAGGACAAAATGTTCTGCGACTTACTTCGGAGCGGAAAGCCTGCAACCAGAGTCATCGAGTTGCTGCCAGGGGAAGGAAAGCAAAAACTACAGTGTCGGTTGATGACTGTCGATGTTCTGGCAGCGACCACATACGAGGCTGTTTGCCATGATTCAACTGCGGAGAGCAGCTTTCAACTCAATTTCGACCGCTCGGACGTGGAGGCCGACTTTGCTCTGCGTAGCATGGTCAACATCAGCCACCCCATATACACACCCTCTGGATTTGTCTCCATAGACTTCGGACTTCGGAACGCGCTGAGACGACTTCGCCACAAACATCTGCCTCGATATATCTGGGTTGACCGCATCAGCGTCAACCAAAGTGATGTCATCGAGCAGATGATACAGGCCACTTATACACGTTTGGTGTTTAATCGGGCCAAGCGCGTCCTGGTTTGGGCTGGGGAGTCAGACGCCTACACAAGAGATGCCATCGCCATGTTCCAGAAGCTGGAGGCTAGATGTAACGAAGGCACAATGCCAGGTCCCGAAGAGCTTCGGCCTCTTGGATCCTCGGAATGGGTCGCTCTGTTTGAGTTTTTGAAACGTCCAGTTTTCCGACGCATATGGAGCATCCAAGAGATCGCATTTGCGCAGGCTGTGGTGGTGGTTTGTGGAGAGTATGAGATATCATGGTCGAGCGTTGAGGCTGCAGCCGCACTTTTGGCAAGCCCAGCTTGGATACACCATGTCTCGTCTGAAATGCGTATGGCCGGTCAGTGTTTGCATTCTCCACTTTTGATCATATAGCTACTAATAACCACAGCAGAGGCAAGCAAGAATGGTATCTCTCGCCACGACTTGGTTTTGACAATGAAGCTGCTTCGAGAGCAGGTCCAAGCTTGCGTGGGTATGTCTCTCCTCGAAATATTGAGAAACACGCACAGCTTCCCCGTCAAGGATCCAAGAGACAAGATATTCGCAATACTCGGACTGCATCCTGCATTTTTCGGCATGCAACTGGACTACACAAAGGACGTGGCCGAAGTCTTTACGGATGCGACAAAGTGGATCCTCAACCATGAAAAGGCATTTGACGTTTGTGGAAGCTGGGTCTCCACCACCAGGGAAACTGCAGAACGAGGTTTGCCATCGTGGGTTCCTAACTACACATCGTTCTCTCGCCATCTGGTCATGCACCTAAGCCTGCGGTCAGCGACATATAGCGCATCTGGGAATGTACCTATAGCTGTCTCTTGGCCACTCTTGGGGCATCCAAACGTTCTGAAAACGCCTTCATTTCATACAGACACGATCATCGCTGTCGCCGACGAACCCCCAACAGTCCTGCAAGAAGCGCGAATACTGTGGTGGATTCGCACCGTCAATTCCGCTCTTGGTCCTCGATACATCACTGGAGAGACAACATTGGAAGCATTCTGGCGAACTTGCGTCGTGGACGCCTCGATCATGTGGCAACAGCAACCAGCTCCAGCATCTTATCTGCACGCGCTCGGGATGATTGTCCTTGGATTAATGCTGAGCTTGCAGCAGCAGACTCCGGGCGAAATCGATGACAGCATCATGTCCACGTTCAACAATCCGCTGCAACTCGAGCTTGTGCAGGCTTTTAGGAGCGCGGATTTGCCGGAGCGGGACAATGCGGCAAGACTTCTCGGAGAGGTGATCTTACATCTTCAGCTCGTGACTACCAGGCGCAATCTCTTCGTTACTGGTACTGGTTACCTTTGCTTGGGGCCTGCGACAGCAAGCGTTGGAGATGAGCTCCATGTCATTCCTGGGGCGAAGGCCCCTTTTATTCTCAGGAAAAGGGAGAAGGCACACTGGGAAGAGGATTTCGCAGGTCTCGGCTATCATGCTATGATTGGCGAAGCCTACGTGTATAGCCTTATGAGCGGCGAGGCGTTGATGAGAGACGGGTTTGAATGGAAAGATATTCTTTTAAAGTAGTATATATATACATTAGGATTAAGATAAGGCACGCTAGAATTAGATAGCGCATAGCTAGTATATTATATTTTACCAAACTATGGTCCGTAGACTCCGAAGGCACGGGAGGGGTCTGTGGACTTGATCCTGACGGGTTCGGGGACAGTAGGAGCGTGTGCCGACTGGCCAAAGGCGAAGAACTGGAAATGGGGTGCAGGTGAGAGCAGCTTCAGAGGGTCGAAACGATAATGGTATGTCTCGTTGGGGTTGATGGCGAGGTTTTCGAGGCTCAGCTCCAGTTCGTCCAGTGGCGTTGGGGCGACGAGTGGAGTCTTGTTCGCGGGATTGTGTCCTTTGACGGACTAACAGAGTCTCGGGACGCTTTCGGTTTCGGGGACTTTGCGGTGGCCGCTTCGGAAGACGAAGAGGCGACTTGGGAAACTCTGGCGGGCTTCCTCTGGTTCAGGTGGGAACTGGCGGCGGACAAGACTCGTTGGAAAGGCGGGTAGTCGGGCAATGGAGAATCACGAACATCCTGAAGGAAGCGTTTCACGTCGGTTTGAGCTTCTCGGCTTGAGTTGACCCACGTATTCCAGTAGTGGGGATAGCCTAGAACGCGATCTGACTGTGGCGCAGAAGCCCGCGTGACGCGTGTAGTTAGGACTATCTGCGTTCTAGGAGGGTTAGGAACGTGGAGGGTGACGTAGAGTATAGCTTCAGCGTCCTCGTCGCGGATTAGGCTGGCATGAATGTCACTATACTCAGTGTAGGCTCTCAGTTGGGCGGCCGCGGTGGCGAGGTGTTTGACTTGATCTTTGGCGGGGCCCTTGAGGTCTCGACCGAAGTTCGTTTGCCAAAATTCAGGTGGTGAAGAAGCCAGCTTGGCGTTGGGTGGCTCAGGCGTGGGGCCTGAGCCGTGGTGAGGAAAGGTTGAGGGTGCAGCGGCGGGTGATGGTGTTGAGGCGGCGGTCTGTGCAAAGATCGCGGGTTGGGGCGGCTTTGAAGGGACAAGGGAAATTGGGGAGTCTTGAGGCGCCTTGGAGCGTCTTGGTAGGGGCTTTCTAAAATTTTCGAGTCGTGGCGGGGCAGTTACCCTCGCCCTTGGCGCTGGAGGGAAGCGACTTCCTTTCGGAGCGATCCGGTTGTAGGGGACGAAACTCTCGTTCGAACGCGAAGTTCGAGGATGTCGGGCAGCCGTATACGAGAACGAGTAGGAGTGTAGTAGAGAGTTTTAGCTGTAAAATCGGATATATCTAAAGACGTCGGTAGCGATGGTACGGTAGGGATGACAGAGGTAATAGTCCGTTGCGTACTTCTAAAATCAATGTTTTTAAAGTCGCTGGTTAGCTTAAAAAGGCCTGAAGGGAGAAAAAAAAACTAGTTATAGCTACTAAGTGTCACGCCCGGTGTAGATGTAATAGATTATAGAGAATGATGAATTGGTGTTGTCGGATCGACTAGGTCGATCCGACCTATCTACTTAGAGTGTAAGGCTCCTTTTCAGGACGACCTAGAAAGGACCGCAACATTTACGCTTTAGAAGAAGCATCCTCTTTAGATAACGGCAACTTCGGTATAGCGAAATAAGTAATAATACTAATTACTACATAGAAGACCGTATATACTAGAAGTTCTAATACAGTTTAAGTAATCACGTAGTCGCAGTTTATTAATTTTTAATAACAGTATTATCTAAGCCGTTCGTTAGCTACGATATTAGACACCCGTTTCAAGTAGACGAGAAACTCCAGCTCCTTAGCTATTAGCGCGGACGATAGAACTTTACAATAATCAGATTGATGGATATTAAGATATCGGCAATTTATAACCCCAAGGCCAGGCCGACGAAAGACCGTGAGTGAACAGTAAAGAATCCAACTCAACCATAACACAGCTTATCACAACTGACTTACCCCTTTCAAGATAGTCTTAAACGAACTCTATTTCCTCCCGAATGGTCTTTCATAGAGGACTCTCAACCCTCATGCATTTTCTTAACATTATACTTGTTAATCCTTTCCTTGTCGAGAGCCCGCTTAATGTCATTGGCAACACGCTGGCAGTCCGTGCCGCCATGTCGTGCCATCCCGTCATACACAAGCCTACATCAAACTAGAACTCATTACTCCGACCGGCAGTTGCAAGGCCCGCACGGCCGAGGTGCTTGTGGAAACAGTCGAGCGCTGCAGTATGCTCAAGCCGGGCATAGCCGTAACCGACGCTACCGACGGCAGCACCGGCTCTTTGGTGGCTTTCACATGCGCTCCCAAGAGCTGCAGAGTCCTGTTTGCCGGCTCCAATCCTGTCGCCCAGGAGAGATTGCACACAATGGCCGCTTGCGGTGCCAGGTCCGCCTCTAAGCATGCGCGAAAGGACAAGCATGAACAATTGTACTTGCTTGACATGTTCAAACTGGTTTCAGACCCAGATCATAGTGCGTTAGATTACCTATCTCTACTTGAAAAAAGTTGCACATCTGTATTGCTTAGTACTACTAGAGCATTCATTCTTTCCAAACGCTTCTTAATAACTTCTATAAAAGTTGCCCAGAGATCGTAACTGTCCCAACCATCTATTGCACTAATTAATAGAAATACACATGAGTATATTTAGGAAATGGGGCTCTATCTCTGTTTGTAAATCATTGTGCAAATGAAGAATGCGATTCTATACGTTTAACTACAGTCGTCATGCTGTTGCGAGTTAAGCTCTTAGTCTGTGTCAGTTTCAGACGATAAGCAAACTGCGTTAAAGGGACCTTCATTCGTTTCTTCTCTCAATAAAATTTTGACCGCAGACAATGAAACACTTTCAGTCGCATGAGTATTCAAGGTTTTGGTCCCCTAAAAATAGAGACCATCTTTTGGAACGCTAAGAGTGCCCCATGTTTGTGCACTCCGTCATCGGGAAGACTTCGAGATCCATTCATCGCACAATCCTTAGGATCTCCGGAAGAAGACTTTAAATCGATTGCAATAGTACTGATTAGTGCACACCGCGGACTTTTGCCCTCCACGATTTTGCTTGAAATCTGCTTCTTGTCTTACTAAAAGTACACTTTACAATCGTATTACTGTGCACTCTGCCACCGATACTCTCGAAGTTAGTACAGCATGTGAACATGATTGCCATTGACCAACGCTAGCGGATTGCGCTAGTCGTGCGAGGTGTGATCCGTTTTCGTCTAAACGCAGGGGCGATACGGACCGTACCGCCACGGACACTTCGGAGACGCTAGTTTCTATTTCCGATCCGGAGATAGTGCCTATCAGAGGCTCTGCCCCACACTCTAGACTCGATAGACCTTCCGCCTGAATGAAAGCACTCCTTTCTACCAGTAAACGTAAAGCAGGCAAACGACTAAAAGGAAAATAGGCAAACGGCCGCTAATCCAAGTCCGAGTCGAAAAGCTAGATGTTACACAATGGAATAACCCGTAGTTCAAGGGAAAAGCAGGTAGAGATTGTGATACGGTTACGGGTGTTCCCTTAAGTCGACTAATTACTCCCGATGCGGAGTTCGTGCGAATCGGCAATTTTGAAGCTTGTATAATTAAGGTTATAGTCCGTAGAAATCTTCTCCGATAACCATGGTGCATAAAGAAAGGATAAAATACACATGACCATCGGGGCGGCGTAGACGAGTTCTTCGTGCCGGATTACCAGGATGCGCCTTACACAAATTTGTTTCTACCAAAGATCTTGGTTGACAGCTAGCTATGGACCAGCTTCATCCACGTGAACTGAATAAAAATGTGATTTCGGGGTTATTGTACGACTTAATGGTGTGGCGAGCGCGGACGTAAATTATGCTCCTGTACACTACGCTCTTATCGTTTATATGTAAAAATTTTATTTAAGTCGAAGATCTTGTGTTGCTTTACTAAAACTATCGGACTTATCGATATCCGAAAGCTTCTGAAAACTCCGTAGGATGGTATTAAAACCATGGTAAGACAAACTTTAGTAGGCATTGTAAGTAGGCCCACTTTTAGATAGATCTAGACATCGAGATCGGATTCTACAACTTAAGGTAATATATATCTAGCAGCGCGGACGCACTTGGAGCCCTCATTACGATAACGATCTCTACTCATCAAGAGTTCGCTAGACAACCCTCAATTACACCGCTCTTATCAGTCTTTCACTGTACGAATATCTTATACTTCCAAATTCTTTTATCTGTCAAGGATGTACTCTCTCAACTTCATCATGGCAGTCCTGGCCCTCGGAACTTTCGTCTCTGCCGTGCCTGTCGAGCCACGTCAGGCCGCCAGCTCGATCGTTGCGGCGCCCCTCTTCCCCACCGGCCCCGGTCTCGTCCCTCCTCCAGCTATGCTGGGCCCGTACGGCCTCAAATCCTCATCCGCCTCTGCTTCCACTGAGGAACCCTCCACTTCCACCAAACAGACTTCCACTTCCACCAAACAGACTTCCACTTTCACCAAGAAGCCCTCCATTTCCGCCAAGAAGCCCTCTACCAGCTCCTAGGTTCTCTCTTCCACCTCCCCGGAGCAGCAAACTTAACAACCTTGCCACCATTGTATCTGCGGCCAGCTCCGCCGGTACCTCTGGCAGCACGCCTTCTCTATCTTCCGTTCCGCAGCAGATGTGGTTGAAAAGCTTATCAACAACGTCTTACCTTTCGTAGCTTGTTTGGCTTTTGAAAAAACCCAAGTGGTTACTTGCTCATGTTCTGGTCCGAAAAATAATTGGTGGTTATGTAGTTCGCAGAGGACATTTTTATTTTTATTTTAACTCTAAAACACGGCAACGTTGAGGAGTACGACGATATCTAGAGTCTCTACACTACAGTCTTTTGTATCTAGTCAAGTTTCTTTTCTACCTTGTCGAGAAGGATTAGTTAGAGTATACTATGTAGCCATTGTTACTCAACATTCAAAAATTTACTAATTAAAAATAAGATCGACTACCTCTATTTTCTATTATTTTCATTGGCCTATTTACTCGCTTTCGAACAACGTAGGTGTAATATCAAGTAGAGTTTTCCTTCATTATAATTACCTTATTACTTTCTATCGATTGGGTGTAAAATCTATTACTTATACAGTAAGCTAGAATCCCTCTATCTTGTGATTACGGCTGGGTTTAGGATACCAATCCAGTGTAGTTCCGAGTTCTTAGAGAGTTTCTAAGCCTGACTCAGCGCCATCTACTCTATGCCAATGCGATGACGAGGACGCGGTCGTCGGTCGTAATTGCATCGGCAACAGGCGTGAAGACGTCGGTTGCGGGATCAAGTACTTCCAAGGCGTACTCATCATGACAGAAAACCGTATTACAAGCTTCGACATTGCTATGCTGTCTCGCATCTGTTATCGTTCCGCAAATAGTCAATGATGCAACCAATTCTGTGCGTACTCTTACCCTTATATCTGGTGTGCTCCGCGGAGATGTCTCAACCTTTCGGGATCGGCTACTTCTGTACCCGATTCCGGGCCGAACCCATCCTTAGTAGGTGGCTTGCAACAATTGACTCACCCGTTTAGGGCATTCTCAAGGCAATTCCAATTCATTTCCAGTATTCTCTCGCAGAGCCACTCTCTCGATCTTCTTGCAACTCATCCACCATGCCCGCCACCCCACCCCCCATCGCCACCCCCCTCTCCGCCATCGGCAACACGCCCGCAGTCCTCTTCCGCCACGTCGCTCCTGCCTCCACCTACGCCAATGTCTACGTCAAGCTCAAAAGCCTCAATCCGACCGGCAGCTACAAAGACTGCCTCGCCGCTACCCTTATCACCGCCGCCGAGCTCCGCCCAGGCATGACCGTCACCGAGGCAACCGGCGGCAGCACGGGGTCCTCGCTCGCTTTCGTCTGCGCTGCCAAGGGCTACGCGTTCGCGCCTGTCTGCTCCAACGCCTTTACGCCCGAGAAGCTGCGCACCATGGCTGCGTTTGGCGCGAGCGTATAACTCGCTGCTCGTAGAAAGTAATTATAACCGCCACCATTTGCATGTCACCGTCTACGTTGATCAGCTACATGGAGATGCTTTGCGAAGCCCTGGTGAGCTTCTGCTCCTTCTGTCGTAGCGGTTCTCGACTGTCGGGTCAGCCGGTGTAACGCAGATGTTGATCTGGTAGTTGCAGTGCCAACAGACACGGCAGGAACCCCATCCTTGCTACAGGAGGTACTGAAGTGGTGCAACATCGCCAAAATGAATATCGAGATGTGGTCGACCACTAATCCCTTAGCAGTCGGAAATGGGGAATACTGGTTGCAGAAATGAGAACGCGTGAGATAAGTGGGTGGCGGGATGGTAAGGCGGTATGCTTGCGTGGGGCAGTGTTCCAATGTCAGCGCAATGGCATAGGGAAAGAAATACAAAATAACAATCAAAGCCATTTGTGTCGTGTACATAACAGCAAAACAGCTATGACCCAAAAGACCTCTCCACTCCCACCCTAAGCTCCCAAAGCGGCACACTCACAAGTCCCTACTTCATACACGAACAGCCAACCGCCCGAAACCGGTCAAACTATCCCATCTAGTAATCATCTTTCTCTCAGCAATATTTAGGGCCTCCGAAACAACGACCAGCAGAATTTCACGTCCACACAGGATCCTCGACAGGTTGATCTAATGGATTGGTTTGACCTTCACCATGAGATCATTCTTTTCCCAGATGATGTAGGCTTTCTGGTTGAACCAGTCTCTGCTCTCTAAGCAGAGCTCAAGATCGAAATGCCAAAGAATATTCGCCATGATGAGTCGCATTTCATGATACGCGAGGCTGCACACAAGGGTCAGTGAACAAAAGGTTGATACTATCAGGCTGACTTACTTCTTGCCTAAACAGTTGCGCGGGCCAAACGAGAACGGCTGGAGCACGTCCTTCCTGTCAGAGTCGTAGCGGCTGTCCCCCATCCATCGTTCAGGGATGAAGGAATCGGGGTCCTTAAAGTTCAGCGGAGAGTGGTAGGCCACGTAGTGATAGATGTGAAGGCTCGTCTGTACATAGTCAGCCTGGGAGCCATATCAACTCCGACAAGATGTGTGAGAAACGTACCCCCTCGGGTAGCCACTCGCCCAGGACGGCGCTTCCACCCGGAGCAGTCTCGCGCGGCATGGCAACTGGGACCGGAGGGTACAGGCGGAGCGTTTCTTCCAAGCAGGCCTGAAGATACGGCAGGCGCGTTACGCCCTGGAAATTGAGTGCATCCCTGGGCAGGGCGCGCACCTCGGCGACCGCCTTGGCCATCTTATCCGGGTTGGTCAGAAAAAGATAGGTCAGTCCACTGAGCAGGGTCGCCGTGGTCTCCGAGCCGCCAACCATGAAGATCTCGGCGTTGGCATACTGCTCTTTGAGAGAGAGCGTACCGTCGGCTTTCTTGAGAATGAGGTCCCAGATGTCCGGACGGTCGATGCCGCTGCTAAGTCGCTTGTCAACGCGGTCGCTCGTGTGGCGGCGGTGCAGCTTCTGCTTCTCGATCAGCGACTTGGGCGTTAGGAGCTCGATAAGCATGGCCACGGCCGGGTATTCCAGGGCTAGAGAGAAGAAGGTGGCGGTCTTCATATGGGCGAAGATCGACTTCACCCACGGGGAGAGTTCCGAGGAGTCTAGCAGACCTAGCGGTTCTCCGAACACCAGGTCCGCGATGATGTCGAACGTGGTGCAGTTGTACAGCTCGACCAGGTTCACCGTGCCGCTCGGCTGCCTGGAACCCTTGTCGACGACGCTGATGAGCTTGTCCACATATTGCGTAATCAGCGGCTCTTGCTGCCTCAATGCCTTGTCGCTGAAGGCGTTTGAAAACATCTTCCGGAGCCGTCCATGCTCTTCGGTATTTGCGACGGAGAGGATGCTGTGTTGACCATTCTCTCCAGGAACGTGGAAACGGGTATCCTTTGTGTTCTCAAGTTTGCCATGTGCGCGGTGCCCGCAAATATCCTTCCAAGCCTGAGGGTTGATGTAGCTGACTTTGTTCGAGCCGATTCGCACGACCTCTCCGTACGTTTCGTGCAGGCGCTGGCACCAGGGGAGAATATTGCCAGTAATCAAGAAATACCAATAGGTAAAGTTGTTTGCCGCCAGAAGTTTTGGTCCAGGGACAACAAGGGTGTCAGACTGACGTGGGTTCCGGAAGTGGTGGAGCACTTACGCTTGCTAAGTGGATGAAAATACATGTTGTAGGCTGAGTTCACAATCACTGCTGAGACAATCTGGTCAAGTTCGTTAATAAAGAAGACGAAAACTTGGGCGTTGGGTTCCGCACTGCAATGAGTATGATTCCGGAAAGAGAAATCGAATTCCCTAAGGCTGTTGCGTCAGCAATGATTACTGCATCGAGCAAAGCCTCAACATACCAAAGAAGGGGAGTTTTTGAGTGTCTTCCATGGTTGATGTTTGGGTCCTCGAGAGTGGACGATTTCTCGATGGGTGAAAGATGACGGAGACAACTGATAATGTCGAATGCTGGTCTGCGGGATGCCTTTATATAGTCCTACGCATCGCTGCCCCTTGCTGCAAGGTTCTTCCCGCCGACACGTATGAGCCAGGCTTACGACGACCATATCGGATAGCTGCGATGTTGTCTGTGATACAAGGCGACACTATATTTACGATACGGTCTTGGCCATATGTTCAATGGCAACGGTTTGATTGGCCACACCAGGTTTGCACGGCTATTCTCCTTGCTCTGCCAAGCTCTCTATTGCTCCTCATGGTGATCGCTTCTCCTTTTTATCGAGACCCCGCATCGGATTTTCATGGAAGGGGAGCGCATCGACCAACCGGTTTGACGGCGGAAAGTACCGGCTTGAGCCGGAACAGTCAGCGACGTGAAAACTCATTAAGCAGCAAATTCCCCTCTAATCGCCCGACCTTGCTACCTCCATAATTCAGCTCGACTCTATAGCACATACAACAGGCGTATGTAGCTCCGAACAATCTCCGCCAGTCTGCACGTGAGTGCCAGAATTTCTCTCCGCCACACCGGCCCACACTTTTCCACCAACATCCATCTCCGCAAAATCGCTCCTCAGCTACAGCGCCCCATCCTGGCTCGCTCGTCCAAGTCGCCATCCATCTTGTCACCAGCAACTTCACATCTCCAGGCCTTCGCACCGCCGCATTCTCATCGACGCAGCTACCATCCTTGAGATCACGCCTCGGACAAGCGCAATCATCCAGCTGTCGGGTTGACTTTACAAATAAAGTCATTCAGTTCTTTCGCAGTCTTAAAGGCGATGCCACTTACATATCTGTGGTCATCGCCACTCAAACCCACGATCTCAATGATTTTTTTAAACACCCACCAGACCTCTACAGCATGTATCGTAAACGCCGGCGGTGGCCCTGAGTTCTCCTGATCCTTTTTTGAAATTGAATCCCAAAGGCCTTTCCATCTATCTAGTATGCGATCCATGTCGTGCGATGCAGTCTGTGCGGTTCGGGCCATCCTTGAAGAGAAGTAGACGGAATTCAGGGCTATATATATGACATAAAAGTGTTTAGGTGATTGTTCTTCTCCTTTATGTATAGACGACTTACAGCAAATCAACCCCAATAGGTGGTGAACCGAGATGAAGCCCCACTTGGGATCTTGCAATCCGACCCATTGGTCTTGGCCAATCCAGATGCTGAATTCGAACAATGAAGGGATGCAAGCGCTTGGCGGTTGCAAAAGGGCTTGACTGTGGTAGTCAAATTCGTTTACTGCTTCAAAATGGGCATCGAAGCAGGGCATGTTGCTTGTCATTTCAAACAAAGCGATTCGGGGAGGGTCGTTAAAAAAAAATGTCAAGTGACAATCCACCAGATAGACCGACCACCAAAGTCTACTGTTTGCTCAGAACTCGCTGCCAGAAAGCGTGTAAAGAAGTTTCCATACCTTATTTTGATCTCAGTATTGACGAAAGTCTTCAAAGACGGCAGAGTAGTCGAGCCCGTTGGTTCCTCGTGTCTTACAGCCGGGAAACCAAACGCTCTCATCTTAGCAATGAGGCAGGGATGCCTCTGATTGCGGATCCTTTCTCGAGTAGGTTCATTGTTGTTGTGTAGCTGTAGTAGATATACGAGCATGGCAGCTTGTAAAATCTCCAAACGCTCATCTTCCAGGCCTGCTGAAACCTCTGGAAGAGGAGAGGAGAAAACCTCGTGACTGAAAATATACTCTTCGATCATTGTTGCATACTGGCGTGCTAAGAGAACCTGGTCCTGCGGTGCGGAATGCATAGCACCGACAATGAACATGGCAAGAATAAGTGGGACTGAGGCCTTCTCGATCTCAAAGGTTGGTCGGTAAACGACAGGTGAAAAAGTATGAACGCGATTGAAATACGCTGAGGTAAATCGTGTGAGATTTGCTGCTGTGAAAACTCTCCTCGCTTGGTTTTCATCGGTTGGTGGATCGTGTCGAGATGTTCCTAGATTACGCTGATTTTGTGCAGCCAAGAGTTGTAGAATCACGTCTCCCACACGTGCCTCGAAGCCCACGGTACTCTCATCTGATGCTGATTGACGTTCATTGTGCGATGAATGTCCCCAGAAGTCATCCATCATTGATCCGGAAGGCAAACTTGTCAAACCAAGCAGGGTTTCGTTTAACGATCGTTCTTCATCGTCAATCTCAAAAAGAGGATGGTCAGCTCCTTCTAGGCTGTTGTGATGCTTGAAAAGTTCGTCTGAAACTGCGACCCTTGAGTCACACAACCATCTTTCTGTGAACGCTCGTAGGAACGGCACATGATCCTGCCATTCAGTGCCGCTGTTGGACCCTTCGCGTTTACACAGTATACCACTTCTGCTGCAAGGGTTGCATGGGAATTCGGCGTCACATGCAACTTTTTTTCGTGAACAATTTTCGCAAGCGTGGCGTTTTCTACCGGGCTTCCCTTGTAATAATGCCTTGTTTGCCTTCTTGGCGCAGGTCTTCGTGTGCCGTCGAGTTACTTCACTGTTTCATTGCGTTAGTCAAATATTTTAAAGCAGAAGTCAGCTGAACTCACGCTTTGAAAAAGGCCTTGCCGCATAAATGGCATTGCGATAAGGGTTTATCTTTATCTTCTCAAGTCAACGTGTGTTTACATCCAACAGTCATGTTGTCTTACGTATGGCCTTGTGTCGGTTCAGGTGATTTCTGCTCGAATACCCCTTATGGCAAATGGAGCACCGAAATTCTGTAGCAGTTATGGAAGAGCTCATTGAGAAACCAGTCGTAAGCGTACTAGAAACTGCGGATGTATTCGACGCGTTTTTCTTTTTTCAAATCCCAGCATGAAATTAGAAAGTGCGCGGAGTTAAAACGTGGCCATTTCTAGAAAACTATCCGAAGTGCCTACATCACGTGCGCCCCACCAGTTTAGAAGTTCGGAAGCTGAACTACTGGTTAAGTAGACACCTTTCTTTTAATTAAATATTACCTAAAGTTTACTATCTTGTCTAGACCTCTAACGCGGCGTGTTGCGCTCTCGGCTGTGCACTAAAAGGTGAATGTGCCACGTAAAAGTCGTCAGGCATCGCGCCTCTGACAGCGCGATTATCTAGCCGTAACTCTCCCCGGCGCTCCCCCTCGCATCTTACATTCTACGTGAACTAACTATCTAGCGATGCTTCGCAACGTGCTTCTGAATTGCTACTCCTTGTTTAGCCACCTTCCCCTCTCTTCACATCCGCACATTCCACTTAGTACGTTAACCACCACCTCTAAAAGCGGCATCACCATTACGCCTAGTGACGAGTGTACTCGAAACGTTACTTTAAACAAGAACTAGTCCGAAAGTGGTTTTATCAATTCTCGTTATACTTCAGTAGATAAGAATACTTCGAGACACCAACTACACGTAGAAATGGAGTATAATAGAAGACATGGTAGGTACGATAAAGAATAGCTAGTTTCAGCGCTGGGGACGTAATTAGTAAGCTTGCACTTCCATCGGAGTCCCCCTTCGTTCTGCCTTCTTCTTGTGCCTTAGAAAGAGAATTACACCAGTGCCAAGAAGAGCAAGGCCCGCCAGTCCTCCAATCACTATTCCAGCAATAGCGCCGCCGCTTAGAGAGGAAGAGCTAGATTTCTGAGTCTCGGATGTCCCGCTCGGGTTGCCCGGATGATTAGAAATTTCGGATGGCAGTGTAGCGGTAGCAACAATAGCTTTTGTACTCGTAGATGTTACAGTAAAGATGACTCCATCTGGTGAAGTTGTTTGCAATGTTGTAGTAATCGTTATTGTATCTTGTGGAGTTGTATGCGTCTCTTCATGAGTAAAGCCATACCAGGTTATTGTGCCGACACTGCTGGTCTCGGCGCAAAAGAATGAGGTATATCGAGAAGTGTCGTCACTGTCCTGGCCGGAAACAACTACCGTACCACAGTAAGGGGCGGTTGATGAGAAGCTACACAATAAAATACAGTCAGAGGACGGAATTTGTATCGATAGTGAGACGGTTACTCTTACCAGCCGACAGTGCTATGGGCAAACGAGGTTGTGTTCGCAGCGCTGTCTACGCACACTGTAGCAAGTTGGCAGGTGAAGGAGCCCCCACAGCACGCCCAAGCGGCAGTGTCAAACGCGAGTTCGTATCCAGAGTTGCACGTCCAGACTTCGCTGTTATAACCATCGAAAAGCGTGCTTTGTGAGTCGTGACGGGCATGAAGGACACCAGGGAACGGCGCGGAAGTAATCCTTGGTGCTAATTGAGGTGTGCGATGAGCATCAAGAATTGCGGTATCATATGGGCTAGGGAAAGCCAACGCCAGTGTAAGTGGCAATAGCTTGAAAGTGTAAAGAAAAGACACGACCGTGACGTAAAGTGTGATTGCCATAACTGCTGCATGTGTTTCGCTTTTGAGTGGGCAGAAGCGGTGATGGTCCAACAAGTTCTGTCTTTTTAGTAGCAGACCCTACGCTGATATATATCATGGAAAGAACAAGGCTTTTTTTGCAAGGCTACGCCGTGTTCAATCTATTCGCGTGGCTATGTAGAAGTCATATGTCATACCAATCATTTTCTGTCCGTAAAGTGCATGTGGCTCAGTACTGCACTTTTAGACACCGGAATAACCCGTCTACTTTCTCGTCATCGTGAATGGCCGCTGTGGTGGCACTGGGACTTTATTCGCGGCGCGTCATCACTGCATCAGCCGTGGCTGCTGAGTGAGCAGTGGGCGCGCTTCCGGCCAGGGTTATTTAATTGGTGAGGCTTCCCCTTCCTTATCGAGATGCATATCTGCTGCAGGTCTTGGAAGAAGCTGCACGCTCGGAAGACGACGTATAGGAAATAACGAGTTTCTGCCTTCCTCACAACTATTGCTGAAGAAGAAGGCAGATATGAGGCAACGCTGCAGCCTCGCGCATGTTTTACATCTCGTATCTGCATCTCGACGCATAAGCAGTACCCTTGTCTTCACCCCGCACTGTGTTGCTCTCCAAGCCATCCCCCTCGCTCGGATTTCCGCTCTCCTCATAATCCCGATGAAATTCATACACACAATTTCCACACACTTTTACGAGATGCTCATCCCACCCGCAATGTTTTCAAGCATCACGACGGCATGCGCTGTGGTCAATACTTCAGTCAAACTGGCCCAAGTCGGCTTCGAGCTTCACGCTGTAGGAGAACGTACAGCTCAACTTCTGAAGCTCAGCGAGAGAGTCGATGGGACCCTCCAGCATGCTCGTACGATGCGACGCCAAGCCGCAAGCTTGCTGAGCTCCAGCGACAAAGTCTGGATGGATGGTATTCTTGATGGAGCCAAGGAAGCCATCGGACGAGTGGTGAGACTTATTGAACCCGCTCGAGTTGACCGCGAAATCACCGGAAGAGTCTCTTTGGTGACACAGGCTGTTTTCATGCTGCGCGATTCACCCGAGGTCGCCGAAATTCTGGCAATGATGAATATACAAAACACAAACCTCAACACCATGGTCTCCGTTCTATACACTATCCAATCCACGGCAGCTTCAAGTCGCAACGCAGAGGCTCCCTGTAGCCCAGCCATCTCCTTTCCATCAAGTATCAAGTACGGACACCCCAAATCGCCGCCGCCTACATACGAACAAAGCGAGCGCCAAGATCGACTGTCACCACAGGCACACATCCAGACTCTTGGTCCAGATCATGATCAAGAAACAATTGTGGTCGGTCCTCCGTCGACTGCATTAGCTGCTCCTCTGTCGACTGGATTCAGCGATTTCACTTGGACATCGGACATGTCTGGACTTCAGGTCTGCGATAGGCCACTGATTGAATCAACGAGAACTCAAGTTCAGACTGGTTTGAATTCAGACTTCATCGACCAGGTCGGTGGCCTTCATGTGTGTGATGATTGGGCAGTTTCACCAGGAACACGATTGTCGAATCCAACGAACACTATTCGACACTCCACGTCATTCATTGAGTCAAGCAATACTTTGCATCGCAGTTTGAAAGGCTCAGGTTCATTGCGAAGACGGCCCTGGCTCGCCCAGCAGGTGGGCGACATTGGACACATTCCTTAATTCCAACATTTTCAATTACACAATGGGTTTTCCAGCTCGATTCCTCAAGCATAATCCTATAGCAAATACAGCACAGTAGAGCGAGGTTAACCTATGAAAAAATCACAACCGTTTCCCCCAAGACGTCGATGCCATGGTGCTTTTGACAAGAGTAGTCGGCATTGACAAATGCGTGCCTTCTTCATCCGATACCCTCAACAGACCCGGTAGTATGACGAATTCCTCTGCGGTGCCCGTCCACTGCCACGTATACGCGTAAGGCTGTGCAAACAACAAGAGGGCCAGATCGGCAGCCCTCGCAAGCACAGCGACGAGGTGGGCGTGACGATCTGAGTCTCGAACACACCATGGCTGGAACGCTTGGACGAACTGATCTGCAGCTGCGTCTATGGCTGTCTGACGCTGTGCCAAGAAGATCTGGTTCTTTCGCAGTTCAGGCTGAAGGTAGGCTGTCAGAACACGCCACAGCCCCCATGCCTGCGTAGCGACTGGAACGATTTCATTAGTTTCTGCCTATATGCAGTGTTACCATGGAGTCTGCCTTACCATTGCGGCTGCGAACGCTGTTTGGCGCGATAGAGAAAGACTTTTGGAGGGTCGAGACGGCTGGGGGCAGGAAATCGGAATGCAGAAGCAATCCTGCGAGGTAGCGTTTGATCAAATCGGTAGGGGATGGGCTTTGGGTGAGCAGAATGTGTAGTGGCAGGCCTAGGCTCGGTACCATCTCGTCGAGTGCCTGCAGAGAATCATGGCTAACTTCTGTAGATCCCTGCTGATTGCCGTAAAAATTCGTGATGTGTGCATCCACCTGATCCATCAAAGTTTGCACTTTCCGTTGTACTGTTTCGTCATCAATAGGCTGTGGGAGATGTTGCTGCCATTTGCTTGGCTGGGTGAGAATACTGCTGTTGTACTTGATCTCCCCGAGAGGAATTGCCCTCCTGCGTCGCCTTTTCTTCTTCATTCCATTCCGGCGAATGAATAGAAGAGTAATTGCTAAGGTCAATAGAGATGCAGCCACAGCGGGACCCACGATAGCTCCAGCCAAGGCTCCGGGAGATATCTCCAGGGAACTCTGTACAGAACCTGTGTCTGAGGGCACTGCAGAACTAGAAGTGAGTGCGGATATTTGGGACTGATTTTCTGTTGATGTTGTCAAGCCGCTTCCCGGAGCAGGTGCAGATGTTGCGGTTATATCATCGCTCGACGATGCCGTACGGGTGGATTCCAAGGCTGTGGACACAGTTGATTCTGACGAGAGCGCACTTCCTGCCTCCTGGGGGGGTTGCATTCTGTCGGTTTGCATGATGGATTTTGTAGATGGGATCGATTTTCTCTTCCTTCCTGAGAAACAACGACCTGTTTTTATCTTTGAAAAAAGACCTTAGCCTATTGTTGCACCTGTTAGGTTCAGCAAGGCTCAACCAAAGTGTAGTCCATGCATCATGCGGGTGTCAGTAGTGTGGTTTCACCTAGCAGGCAGCAGCAGTAATGACTCGTGCTTAGAGAGCCTTGGATGACACGCCGTAAGCTGGTACGACATAAGCCTGATACTCCTAGATAATTCTAAATTCAGTATCATGCGCACGCCACCAACTGTCACATGCTATTGGATCGCGCGATTCATCTCGATGTCGAAAATGAAATTATTGGGGGGTCATGCCGATCTGCAACGTATTTGAGCACTACGTTTGCTACGTAGTGAAAATACTGTGTACGAGCGTTGAATATGAGTTCCCAAGCCAGAAGCCCCGATGTTGTTGTGGGTATTGATTTTGGGATGACTTGCACAGGTTATTCATCTAAGGATATCCTTTTCAATAATTTTGGAGACTCACATGAAATGCGTCGCAGGTGTTGCCTACTCCTGTGGGCCGGAATGGCACATTCCCAAAACAATTCAGAACTGGCCAGGCCGGTCGCTCGCCAACAAGGTCGCCACCGTCGTGTCCTATAGAGGGCAACAACAGACCCCGGTCAACTGGGGCTTCCTCGCTGAGCCCGAAACCGGACAAGACAGTATTGCACAGAGGGATTTCAAGCTTTTCCTCGATCCTGATTATCGGCGCAACTTACATGGATCTCCATCTCCGGGAGAGGCACGGCGGTACTTTCGCGACTACCTAGGTTGCCTTTACACATTCATCCAGCAACAGTTCGAAAGGTCTCAGCCTCAATGGGCAACGAAAAGGGTCGAGTTCCTCTTCAGCGTTCCCACCACGTGGAAGAATCCAGGGATGATCGTCGAGATACAACAGGCAATTGAAGAAGCAGGTTTTGGCAAACAACCCGGCCACACAGCTAGGGTCACGCTAACGGAAGCCGAAGCAGCGGCTGTCTACGCTGCCAAAGAGGATTATCGGACCGATGATGTCTTCATGGTTTGTGATGCAGGAGGAGGAACAACTGATGTGAACATTCTCAAAGTTGTCGCGTCAGGTCTCGGGGTGACCAAGCTGACTCCGCTCAGTCACGTCGAAGGGGAGCCGATTGGATCGACAATCATTGATTACAGAGTTGCAGCTCATGTCGAACAGCTTTTGAAGCTAACCGGATACCCATTTCAGAAAGACATTGCTCTCATCGCGGACGAGATAGTCCGTGACAAGCTCGACACATTCAAATGTGCTTTTGGCTCCGATGACTCAAACTTGCCCTTTATCCCTCTACCCGTACCCGAACTACCACAATATTCTACCTACCCGAATGCAAGAATAGAGAACTCGACCATTATGCTCCCGAGGTACCCTAGAGCTTATCCTAATCTGCCACAACATGCTAATTAGGATACAGGGAGGTCCTTCAAAATGTCTTTGACGAGATGTTCGATAGGCTGTCCAGACTCATCGATGGACAGCTAATAAGCCTGCAGCACAGGCATGGAAGAGAGACCGTCGTAAGCTAAAAACATTCTTTAATTCCAGAATAAAGTTGTGCCAATATCATCAGTCCTACCTTGTTCTCTCCGGAGGGCTTGGAAGTTCCCCATACCTTGGGCACCGCCTGAAAGAACACTACGGGAACAGAGTCAACTTGGATCATCCTAATGCGCCTCGCCTGAAAATTCTTTATGCTGCCGAACCGTAAGTACTCCTTAAACCTCTGCAATGCAATCCCTGGTAAACTGCTGATTTCAGCAGACAACTTGCCGTGTGTCATGGGCTTGTCATGGACAGAGTGCAAGAAATTCGTTCATTTAGAGGCATATTTACGGAAAGATGCTGTCGTGTACGTGTCTGTAAACCTGTTCTAATGCAGTAATAATTGACAAAATCTTGTGCAGGTAAACTATGGAATCGTGGTTCGAGTGCCCTACAACGAAAAGGAACATGCTGGGGCGAAAGTCAAGCCACACGAACTGGACCAAAAGGTTTGGGCTGAGGATCAAATACATTGGCTTGTGAAAAGAGTATGTCGTCAACTCACTACGAATCCGTGGCTCAAAATCACTAATTGGCTGCAGGGTCAAATTGTATCGGTATCTGCAGGTGTCCAGCATCGCTACACACATAGGCTTCCACTATACCAAGCGCACAAGCCTTGGAAGGCAAAGATCGTGATGTCGCCTTTGTCTGGTAGCGATTTGCCGAGCTCTGTCACGACAAGTACTGGCCGCAAGCACAGCGATGTGGTAGAGGTATGCACCTTGGACGTGCAGCTTCAACAATCCGACATGAAGCTTAAAAATCGACATTGGTACAATACGGGCTCTCAGTACTGGCGCGCAGAGTTTGACCTCAAAGTCCTAATAGGTCCAGCGGATCTGAAGTTTGAGATACACGGAAAGGACGGGAAATGCAGCAAGGACCATGAAAGCATTCAGGTTTCCTGGTATTCTCCAACGAAATCATCACGTGGCGCAATCAATGAGAATGGAAGTGAGGTCCAAGTTGAGTGGGAGGACGCGTTTTTCCGAGATTAACGGGAGAGCAGATCGTTTCAATGGAGAATATTCGCCGCGAGCCGGTTCGTGTTTTTCTACCGTGATATTGTTAACATTCCAGCGCATGTATCTTAGGTAAAGTGTTATATGACAGCACGAACTTGCTACAAGTACCTCTAGCTCTTACCTCGGAGCACCAAATACAGGAAATTCTCCAGTCTAGAGCCCACCCCGGGGTGTAAATTTTCATCCCGGCACGTAAATCTTCACCCCGGGGCGAGGATTTCCACCTTAGATTAATAACTTCCACCACAGGATGGAGGATCGAGGGTTAACACATTCTACCGCTGATATCTTAGAGGCCTGTCTATTGCTAGCAGCAGCGGGTTCCAGCGAATTGGACTAATTAAATTATCCGCATGATCGCAGTCGCCACAACTTGTCCTGACCTTTCCCGCGGCGTGCCAGGCGCTCTGGGCGGTGTACTAAAAGCTGAATGTGCAACATAAACGTCTTCAGGCACACGAAAACTCAGATGAGCCTGGGCGTCCCCAACACCAGCATCTTTTAGATACCATCCGTAAAATGCAGCGTTGTGGTAAAGGTAAGTGTCTACGGCGAAGCGGTCTCGGTGCATAGAGATGCTCAAGAGACAGAGTGGCGGCGCGGTAGCCAGGAGTATGTCGGGCAGTGACAGTGGAGGGATGTCAATAGGTGCGAAGGCGGGATTGGTGCTGGGGCTACTCTGGGCGGAGCAGGACGCTGGCACTGATCTGTGGCATGGTTTGCTGGCGCAGGCGTGGTCAGCGTGCGGGCCTTGAGCAGAACATCGGCGATTATAGGACAGGGCCGGAGGCAAAATGGAAGGAACAGCCTATAGCAGGATTGATGAAAACAACCCACCCAGGAGGAGTTGAAGAGAAATAGGAGGCAGCAGCTGTCAGTATGCATGCATCATGTTGAGGAGTCACCGAACAAAGTCGAGCGGCATAGATCGACGGGGCACAGGAATGTATAACTGCAAATTGAATACATTTATAAAATAAATCAAGAAATCAAATGGCATAACGTGTTAAAAGAAAGACTTTTGGACTCCGCATCAATATTCAATTTCTTCGAACCTTCATCTCAGGCTCCCACGTTCCATGCTCTTATTCTCCTCAGAGGAGGGTACTGACAATAACCATAAGTCCCACCACTGCTGCTACGGAAATTCCACTACCAGTACGGTCGCTTGAGGCTTTGCTGTGCGTTGCAGAATGGGAAGGGGCTGTTGATGTTTCACTGCCAGAATGGCTGTGTGTAGTCTGTGCTTCCGCTGTAGATGCTCCGTTGGAGCCTCCTGTCATCATGCTGCCGTGTGAGGACTGCATGCCAGACGTGCTTCTCATAGTATTAGTGCTACCATAGTCAGTAGTAGCAGTTGTTCCGTGGCTTGTCATGGTATCGGTGGCCCCGTGGTGCGTGCTAGCAGTTTCTCCGCTGCCTGTCATGGTATGAGTGTAGGTCGATGTAGCTGTACCGCCGCTTGCCATAGTAACAGTGCTCCCTAACTCCGTAGTGATGGTCGCTCCATCGCTTGTCATTGTATTATCATCTTCCACAAGCGTGGGACAGAAAGCCATGTCGCTATCGGAACTTTGTGTCGATGCATTGAAGTCAGAAGACCGAGCGCCGCTTCTATATGAGTGGTGCTTACCAGCCACCGGTTGCATCCCGGGCGCGGAGAAACGCACGTGATGGCACAGGTCTGATCCTCGGCACTTGTGGCCACAGATCGGGGTCATCATTGAGGACCGCGGTATCGTGTGCTTCATGGGAGGCGAACGCCTGGCGACAAGGAACTAGTGCGAAAACAAAAATAATGAGGGCCGAGAAGGTTGGTTTCGCCATGATGGTTTTGTCTGCTTGGCCAACGGGTGAGGGACAAGAGCGATAGTCCAGGCTTGAGACCGTAAGCGGGGGCATCGAGTTATATGCTAAGGCTTCCAATTGCTATGCTGAAGGCTCGGTTTGGGATCTACCTTGTTCGCTATGGGTAGGGCTTTGGGTCTGACACATCATCTTGCGTTTTTAGATCCGGACTTTCCCATAGCGCAGAATCCAGAATTCGCTCAAAAGCACCTACGGTGATTGCCGTCTTACACCTCTTCTACAGCTGTGCAGATCTCTTGCTATGTTCGTATTAGCTGTTGTACGTTCGATGGTCGCAGCTAAGAAAGCTTGTTCTGGGCGGGGGTGGCCAAGACTAAGGCACGAAGCTTGTTAAGCAGAAGCTTCCACTAGCACGCCTTAGCACCCTGACTATAATGCATGTTGCTTACACCCATACCTCTAGCACCAGGCGTCTTCACGAAGCAGGACCCGAGCGAAGGGCTTAGAGTGAGCAGAATGTATAGCGGCCGGCCCCAAGCTCGGTATTCACCTCGTGCGAGCGTAAGCGTGGGCGCTTGAGCTTGAAGCTTAATCAAGCTGGCCCTCTGAGGCCGCTTCCGAGCCGCTTGTTTGATTGCTTGATAAGCCGCTTGCGCTTGCTGCGAACCCTGGCCGCAACTTGATCATAAGCCGGAGGTATCCATGGAGATGGCGAGGAGATTCAAATTGGGTGAAGGGTGCATTTTTTCTTTTCGAAGGTTCGTGTCAGAGTAAATTGTTTCGATGCAAACGATTTGATGCAAGCTTGTTTTTACTATGGCATTGTTGTAACAATTAATCATTTCGTGTATCAGGCACATTAGAAAATCCGCACCTGTCTACTGTGCTCTGTGACTTTTCTCAATACACATGACGTGAAGTCTAAGAGACCACAGCATCCGAAAGCCAGCATGGGCTTGTTTGTTTGCCCGTATCATGGGCAGTTGAAGCTATCATCCGGACGTCTATGTAGAATTTTTAATTCGACAACCTCGTCCGGACGATAGCTTAACCTACCCACCTATGTTCTTTTTCCAAAAATAAAAAAAGGGAGTAGAGGCAGATGGATGATTATATGATCCCGCGTTGATTATTTCTATTAACAGCTACTTTTCGAACACTGCCACAGTTCGCACTTTGTTTGATACACACGACATGAAGTCTACGAGAAAACAGCATCACAGCCAGGAGCAAAGTAGCCCGTGCTGTCACTGACAGTCGATCCACTGGGGAGCGTGATGATAAAGGTGGACTGTCCGACACCACCGCCGTTCGCCCAAAGCAGAGTCATGGGAATGGCATCACCAGCACTCAGGGTAAAAGAGGTGCTGCCTCCAATGTAGCCTGCACCAGTTCTCGAAGCCTGGTAAGCGGTGTTGCTGTCGGACCAGGTGCTGTAAGCAACGTCACCCTTCCACAGGTAGCCCCAGTTGTCGATGGAGCTGCTGGACGACGAGATGGTGTAAGTTCCAGTTGAAGGTGCGACGAAGAAGCCGTTCATGAGCACGGCGGCGTAGGCCGAGTCGAACTGGGAGTTTCCGGGGAGCGTGATGTAGCGGCTGCCGGAGGGCCAGTTCGGCGACGAGAAATCAACGTCCTCGAGGGTTCCGCTGAAGTCAACCGTGGCCGTCTTGAAGTAGGTCGAGGTGAAGCCGCTGCTGGACGAGTCTGCGTTGTAAGAATGCGTGTACTTGCGGTAGGCGAGGCCGGTGGTGGAAATGGTGGTGGCAGTGGCATATGCGGTCTCGGTGGTGGTCGTGGTGGTGGTAGTGTAGTCAGTGACAGTGTTGGTGGACGTCTCGGTCGTCGTGACAGTGCTGCTATAGTCAGAAACATGTTCCAGTCATTTGCAAAGTTATCTTACCTTGTCTCAGTGGGCGTCAGGGTTTGGGTGGCAGTATCGGTCACAGTGCCAGCTACGAGGGTGGTTGTGATGGTCGTAGTGGTCGAGGGGGTGGGAATGCTCAAGCAGGAGCAGGCGCTGGAGATGGCCGGAGCAGCCCAGGTCGAAGGTAAGCAGGATGGCTTCTGCACGTTGGCCCTTGGCTGCGCCACCTTGGCCCTCTGGTTCTGCGCGACATTGGCCCTTTGGAGCTGCTTGGGGGGCTGGACGTTGGCCTTCTGGTTCTGCACGTTGCCGCGCTTCTCGTTCGAGGCCGACGTGGTGGCCGCGGCCGTGTACGCGCTGCTCAAGCAAGAAAGCGTGACAGTAGACGTGGTGAGAGTCAACGTCGTCGTGTCCGTCTATGATGAGATTAGTCAAGATTCTTCTTATTTGATTGGGAGAAGCTCACTTCAACAACGGTCGAGGTCACATAGAGATCGGTGGAGGTGGTCTCGGTCGCCGTCTCGGTAGTGATATACGGATCACCCGTGACGGTCGAGGTCGTGGTTACGTGGACGCTCGTGGGAGTCACCGTGGACGTGGTAGACCTTTGCCAGAGTAAGTCAGTGAGTTTTGCCGGCATTGCTGGATTGTGACATACAGAGTCTTGGTGGCAATCGACAGATAGCTGCTGCAGTAGCTGGTAGCTGTCGACTGTTGCTTGAGAGCAGTGACAATGTTGTTGTTGAGGGAGCAGAACGCGCTCTTGGCGGCAGAGAGCAAGTCTTTCTGAACCAGAGGCGAGGCGGAGACCGCCAGAGGAAGGGCCACCAGAGGGGAGTAACGCATCTTGTCACAGAGGTAGAGTTGCAGTGAGCGGTCTGTATCGTGCTTGCTGATTCCCAAGAGGCTACTACTCCAGTAAAGTATTTATACCACGGAAAGCATTGTGAAAAGAAAGTCTGTATAGGTACTGCCTACAGCCGCGATGCGCCACCAAATTGATGCGCCACCAGCTGAGGCTAAAAATTAGCTGAAAGTATGTTGAACATGTAGCCAACCGTGGTGTGTGGCGGGCCTCGGCCGTTGGAGAACACGTCGAACTGCCGCCCAGGCGATGCAGCTGTACCCAGGCCGCGTGTTGCAGTAGATGTTTACAGCAAAGAAAATTAGCTGGGCGGCGACGCCGGCGGTCCAGTCAGCCTCAGAAACCAAAGGTTGGGTCTAGCGGCGGGATGTGGCTGTTTTAGTGCAGCTGAAGTGGCCCCATCGGGCTAGTAACTACCTGTTTGGGGGTCCACGTGGCACAAGGGTGACGACGATCTGGTCCAGACTGCGCTACAAACGTTCCCCAGACTTCCTCTCTTAGCCATACCACGGCTCTTTGCAGCTTCCTCCATGGTTCTGGGCCGCCTTCTTTTCTCGTTTTTAGCCCGGGGGTGCCGAGTGTAATCACACCACAACTCTTTCGAGCGGCGCAAGAGCGCGTTTAAGCCGTGATGGATCCTGCACCCCTGATCGGCAATTGCTAAGGTTGCAAAAGTTCCAGGCCGTTTGTATTCTCGCCTTGGTACACCGCTTCCCCGCTTCCCCACGCCAAGTAGTTCCATCTTCACGAATTCGCCATTCGCCCTTTCTACCATTAGTGCGAAAGATGTCCCCGTTAAAAAGAAACCAGGCTCTCGCCTCAATGTATATGCAAGTAGTTCCGGGCACAGGAATCCACCAGGAACGAGCATTTCCTTTTTGATATCTATAGATGAGCCATTGGCCAATCACATCTCTTCTGTCCTTTCCGGACTACCATAGCTTACCGTCTGCAGCGCCTCCTCTCCACCGAGGTAAATGAGGCTGCGATGGCGGCGCGGGCGGCGTTGTAGCCAGGCTTGATGCCGCGCGGCTTCCGACGCGGCCACCGCCACGGCTTCAAGCCACTTTTATGGCTGAAATTGACAAGTTGGTTTTTCTCAGTCGATGGAAATTCAATCTACCGCATGGATAAAATTCGCTATCTTCACGGTGGACTTCCCTACATGATTACACACTGCCAACAACATGACCCTGAAGAGCGCCCAGCATTTCGCGCCCGGAAACTCGCCGGGAGGCCGGAATCCACAGCCCACACAATCTGGTGTTGCAGCATAACCGTCGGCTGAAAGAACTGCTTGTGGGAATGGCGTCCAGTGGAACATGGTCTCGATAGCTGCAGGAGCAGTTGAGGAGGTTGTGATGACGCTGCATAGTCCTTCGTTTGCAGGTCTTTCATAGCAGAAAACTGGACGTGGCCGAAGTAAGGGTAATCAGCGCCAGGCCCTTTGTTTCATTCACAGAGCACAGCTTCCGACTACAGGTTCGACTTCAGAACCGAGCTCTCCTTCCCCGGACATGTATACAGCCTCCCAGTAACCTCATTCCGATCCAACGACCACAGCGCTGCCTCGACTTCCCCAAAGGGCACCTCCGTCAACGTCGGCTTCAGCCTCCCCTCCTCAATCAAGCCCAGCACCTCCCTCAAATCCCCCAAGCTCGCGCCAATCGACCCCAACAGCGCCACGCCCTTCGAAACCATCCGCGCTGACGGGATCCGCACGCTCGACTCGCCCAGCCCCACCAGCACGACCGTGCCGCCCTCCCGCACCGCATCGATGGCGCTGCGCGTGGTCACCGTCATGCCCACGAAGTCAACCACCACATCAAACACGACGTTCTTGAACTCCTTGATCGAAGCCGCGCATGCCACCGCCCCCTTCTCCCGCGCCTCCCCGAACTTAGCCACGTTCACGTCGATGCCGTACACCGTCGCGCCCCGCAGCGCCGCCACCTGCAGGCCGTTCATGCCGAGCCCGCCCAAGCCGATCACGCCGACCGTCATGCCCGGGCCGACGGCGCCGGTGGTCACGATGGCGTGGTAGGCGGTGGAGATGGCGTCGGTGGCGGACGCGGCCTGGGCGAAGGAAACACCAGGCGGGATGGGGACGAGGCGGTCGACGTAGGCGAGGGCGAAGGGCGCGTAGCCGCCGTCGTGGCCGAGGCCGATGGAGGTGACCCAGTTGAGCGGGCTGAGCGGGTGCGCGACCTGGGCGACGGCGACGCGGTCGCCAGGTTTGAATGATAATGGTTGCGGGGTATCATGAGACTTGGCCGAGGTACCAGGGGCGGGCTCCGGGCCGAGCTGGATGACTGTGCCGGCGACCTCGTGGCCAAGGGTGATGGGCTGTTTGTGCGGGAGGCGCACCACGCCTTTGAGCAGGTTGGTGTCCGAGTGGCAGAGCCCGGCCGCTTCCACGCGGATGAGGGCTTGGCCGGCGCCGGGCGTCGGGATGGGCACGTCGGCGAGGCTGAGCTTGAAGGTTTCGCAGTCGTAGCGGTAGGCTTTCATCGCGGCAAGTACTTTTCGAAGTAGAGGCTGGTGCAAGACGTCGTTCTTATATCTATGTTCTGAGGTGAGATTGGCCCCCGCATGGCGTTCTAGTGCTGATGTGGCCGTCGACTATTTCGGATGTGGGGTCTTGGGCCGTCCATTAGCTTTTTCGAGCCTAATTTCACGGGTGGCTTGGAAACGGGGCAGCGCCTGAGAAGGGAATCGCCTGGTAAAGAAGCACCCAGAAAATACGGGAGCGAGACTCGAGCCAAGTAATAAGAGACTTATGCGTGAGCAAAATCCTATCCGAATCCTAATAAAATTTTAGAGTTGGTTTAACATGTGGACTTAAGCGTCGGTTGTACAAGGTGAGATAGCCAAAGAGTCAGACTAGTAATCTTCGAAGCAAGAGTAGATACCACAACTCTAAGCACACTTTTTCTTCCGTTGTTAAGAGTTACCTGCGCATCTGCGTCAGGTCGTCAGACGGAAACGACAGAGATAGTGACAGAGGTGACATTAAGTACTATTCGAGCCATATACACCGGTAGATTCTCTACCCGCAAGGAAAAAGTGCACGTTGAACTTTAGCCAGACGCCGGTCCTGATATCCATCAACTTGATGAGAGAATTCCCTTCATATTCCAAAAACTATAAACCAACTTACTACAGAAGCTTTCTCAAGATCGATGCAGTAGGAATTTCATCGGAACATTCCTACTAAGACTACCAATGTCGCCGCAGCCTCTTATTTGTAGCGTGTTCCAACAATCCAATCATCTGGTCGGCCTTCACCAAGGTGTCGTGGATAATGATCCTCCGTTTGTTTTGTGCACATGGGGCCGTCGCATGGTATTCCGTAGTGGCAATCGTTCCGCGGCTCTGCCACTGCTGCATTTCGAAGCATTTTTACAATCTTTCCCCAGGCCCCACTCCCAGAAAAACTCCTTCCATGTCCTACAAGCGCAGCATCGTACGGTGTTTCAAGGAATCCATATGCGTTGGCTTTAGCTCCAGCAGTGAGTAACATATCGAAAATGCAATCATACCCTTCGAATGCGGCGGTGTGAAAAGGAGTCTCCCCTTTGCAGCCATATTCGCCTCGGCCCCTCGCTACTTGCACATTCGCACCGCTGTCCAACAATTGTAGAACAATTTCTGTGAATCCCAAATTAACTGCAGCTTGTAGAGCGCTATCCTTTTGTACGGCAGATCGTACTCTTCTCTCAAGTAATAGCATCACTACGTCGAGATGGCCTCAAACCGTAGCAGCTTCTAGAGGGCCAGACCAATACCCCCCAGAGTATTAATATCGGTACCAGCTTTAAGAAGCGTATCAACTGTCTCTTTTGTAGAAGAATCTTCGTGTTCAGCGGCGCAGGTTATCTCCAATGCCGTACAGCCATGTCCATCAGCTGCGTTGACGTCCGCACCATGCCCTAGAAGCATGCGCAGAATCTCAAGTTTCTCTTTCCCCTTCTCCGTAACCGAGCAATCTCGTGCACATACTGCATGTAGTGTAGAGCATTGTGCCGTTGCGACTGTGGCGTATGGCCATTACGGTGGCCATTGGTCAGCGAATGGGCCGCAGTTTCCTGAGTGCTGGCGAACAACCTTGGGCCGGGGCGAGATATTCTGGCCACCGCTCGTATCCTGCTGCACTGCTATGGCTGCCTTTGCGCGTTATAACGCCGCCGAGAATAGTCCACAAATTATCTATCAGAGACATGTAGAGGCCGGGGCTGTAGTGGAGTAAGGCTAACAGCTTTAATGACTTTTGTTGCCTGGACTGGTAGGACATGTGTGGCAAATATTCAGTGCATTACCTGTAAGCTTCTGAAGTCCAATGCTACTTTTGACGAGAAGTGATATGTTTGGATCAACTCAAGAGACATTCATAGCTATGATTGAGCTTCGTCTCTCGCGGCACAGAAAAGTAAAAAGCAACTGCAACCCGATCTTTAAAATTGCAATTGCCCCATAATATTTATCAGGGTGAGTACGATGGTGGTATCTTCTCTCGTATGTGAGGCGTCGTGGGTGTAACTCGTGTTAGCTGCTAGGCAATCTTTGATGATTGGGTGACATGTGGAGAGAAGATTGATTATAAGATTACGAGAAAAATCAGGGAATTCCTCTCTTCGGCTGTGCGAAGTGGGTCGTAGAGCATGCGAAAGTTCACCCTATCGTCTTTATGGCCTGCTCTCCGGAGCCCTCTCCAGACGCACGGTGCGAAAGCGGGTGCAGCCGCTCATGAGCATGGACCCGGGTAGCTCATGGGGGCCAAGATCTCCCAACACCATTGGCTCACACGAGATCCAACAACTTGCGGCTCTTCACATCCGAAGATCGTCCTGAAAAATACCTTCAATAGAAAAATTGCTCCACATTGGAACCCGATATCATTTGAGATAGTGTTGGGGAAAAGGAGAGCTAGCGGAAATCGCTTGCCGGCAGGCACGAAGGAACTGCTGCGTGAAGGAATATTTAAAGCCAACGGCTTTTGACATGCTCAGAACACAAACAATCCCTTCATTTCACACCAATCTTCTTTACGCTCGAACTTCCTCAAATCCAGAGATGCCCAGCCTCGTCAAATCTCTCCTCCTCGGCGTCGGCCTCAGCCAGCTCGCCTACGCCGCCGATGGCACCGTCACCTTCTTCCGCAACAGGGATTGCACCGGCACTGAGATGTGGACCGGACACACGGGATCTGGAACGAACATAGCCAGGGGTGGAGACCTACACGAAGCGTTGTCCTTCTCGTATTCGGGCTACTTCAGGCTCGGCATCTGGGATGGCCCCACGGTCGGATCTTCGAAGCAGTGTGCCTACTGCAGCAATAGCCACGCTGACCACAGTGCGGGAGGATGCATCAACGTAAGTTATGATAGCTTCTGACGCGCAAATTTTAGTTTTAAGGCTAAAAACCATGCTTAGATCAATACTGGCTACGGACCCAATTACGTTTTTATGAACGTGTAAGCCAGTGCTTTCACTTGCTTTTGCCCTTCGTTGCTAATGGATTAAATCAGGCAAAACAACAATCCATCCGACTTGCCTTGCCGCAACTTCTTGACGAGCTGCCCTTTTCCCGTTCCTCCCGGAAACGGTTTGGAAGCGCAGTAAAGTGCAGCCTGAGCCGGAAAGTTATATTAAGACGGCGGTGGGTGAAAAGGTTACCGCACTAGGGCCATACAGGGCTTTGCATACCGCAGTCTCTCCTCGGTAATCTTTATCGTTCGGATCAACAGCATTTTCAATCAAGGCCTTTACGATTTCGACGTTGCCCGATCTCACTGCTCGATGAAGTATAGGATCCTCTGCGCTCTGTCGTGAAGGATTCGGTTTGCATCCTCTCCTCAGAAGGTGTTCGACAACTTTGATGTGTTCGTTTTGTGATGTTGTTGATAATGCTTCATGTCCCTGGATAGCAACATCTGCACCTGCGTCCAGGAGCACATCTGTGACATTTTAGCCGTTCCTTCGAACCGATGCGTTGAAATTGACCCTACATATAGATCTGATCGTGGGGTTGGTGCAAGGCCGATCAATCTCGTTATTGGTGGATGCTGCCAAAGCACTACTGTAATACCAGCCGCCTCGGATGTTGACGTCGGTACCGACGTCAAGCAGGCCTTTGCGAGCTCCAATTCGGCGAGCCTCCGGTTTTGAAGAATGGGTGAAACTTTTTCTAGGCCTTTTAAAGAAGTTTCTCTGCTCAGGAATTCGACGAGGGAGTAGTGCACCGGCCTTACAGTTGCCCACCCACTGTAATTGTCTACTGGGTCATCTTGGCGCCGTTGGTGATCCTCAGAGACGATGAGATTTCTGCAAGCATCCATCATGGCACTCATCGTATACTTTTCCCGGCTCTTCTAGAGCTCAGTGCTGCTGCTACAGTCCTGTTGAATCATAACTGCATCTCTGAGTCTATAGAGGTGGAACCTTCCCCGAGCGTTGAGCACCCACATGAGACATCTCCAGGCAAGCTCGCGCAGAGGCTTTGGCTGTTCTGCTATTTGCTCGAGGATTCGGGGGTAAGTCTCGCTCAAGTTTGCTGGCAAGGATGATAGAGCTTCGTCCAACAAACTGCTTGTCGGCATCATCGACGCTTCTCAACTGTTGCAAGAGTCCGCGGGGCTCAATGCTTTGGTGTGCATCCAGGAAACATTGTCGCTCTTCGGGACAGAGATCTTTGAGGTACTTCCTCAAGGCTTCGGCAAAGGCGTTATTGCTTCCAGACGTTGTGTGGATGGCTTGCGGGAGTGATTGAGCCGGCGAGGTAGGCCTGGGAGATCTCGACTGCGACGATGACGGCGAAGGTGTGGCTGAGTTCAACCGCACACCAAGCCGTCCTCGAATATTAAAACGAGATGGCATGATTGCTGTTGGTGTCTAGGTCATTCGAAGGAGCATGGCGTAATAAGAATAGTGCACGATCAGAAGAGGTCACTCCGTGTGTTCTGATGGGCAGGCGATGAGGGGAATGTTTCATCGGAGACTGGGCAGGATGCGTCAGGTGCCGTGGGTTGAGGTGTAGAAGCTACCCAATCGTACGATGCTTACATACAGATATATCGTCAGCTGCAGCCTTGCATTACTCTTGGCATTGAGAAACGCGCTAGAACAATCTTCTTGAGATGTTTACAGAGGGGTGCTACAGCCGGTGGCTGGCGCGAACAATAGCGGGATCCTCGAGGGTAAGTATGTCTCTTTTCTTTAAAAAAAAAAACAAAACAACAAATAGGTGGTTGAAGCTATCGTCCGGACGTATATGTAGAATTTTTAATTCGACATTCTCGTCCGGACAATAGCTTCAACCCCCCATGACATGAGCAAAAAACAAATCCACGCTAGCCATGGGCTGCGATAGGGGACTGTAGAAAAGAACCTGCATGGGCGTGACGCTGCCTGGTAACGTTTCCAGAACTTGGTAACATTTCCAAATGCTGGAAATGTTTCCAGGTAACCGGAAAGGTTTCCAGCCACCTAGAAACGTTTCTAGAGTTAACTACGCAGCCTTTTTTAATGACTCACTGCTATATTCCACTAAAAGTATACTTCGTGTTGCACGCAGCATTGCCTTGGGGATTTCAGAGGCAATTGGCTACCGCTCCCGCACGTGTTTGAGTAGACGACGTTCATTATAATCCTATACCATTATATTAAGCCATTACTATCGCCCTCCCTCATTTCCCTTCTCCCCCTCATCAATTACTCCTCATCGTCATGTCACTCCTCATCATCATCATTACGTATGTACATCTACACCGCCACCGCCTCCAACGCCAGCGGATTACAGCTATACGCCTCACCACCCGTCACCGTAAACTTCATATTCTCAGCCTCCAGCTGCGCCGCGCCGGCATCCGGATCGCTGACGAGGAACACCTTGTTCAGCTGCCCCTTGATGCCGCAGAAGAACGGCCAGAAGTACTCGCCATCCGCATCGATCGCCATCAGCAAGCTGACGCCGCCGGTGGTGATGGGCGTCAGGTTGATCAGCTTGGAGCCGTTGGGCAGGTCGTCCCAGGCGGCCAGACGCAGGCGCGAGGCGCCGGTCTTGGACATGACCGAGGGGTAGTAGTGCAGCAGGCGCGAGTCGTCGTCGCCGAAGATGGTGGCGGTGTCGGAGACGCCGGTGAAGGCAGCGCCAGTTGTGAAGTTGGAGAGGTCGGTGGCGTCGCCGATGATGGAGAGGAAGAGGTTGCCGTTCGTGCCCGCGTTGACGAGGAGGGTCTGCGTGGTGTCGCGAAGGGCGAAGGAGGAGATGGAGACGTCGGCATCGGTGGAGTTCGTTGAGTTAAGGGAGGACGTCGAGTTAGTCAGGGTGAGTTGAGGGAATTCAGAGGTCGAGTTGGAGCTGCTGGAGGTTGAGTTGCTGTCGCTCGTTGAATTGGTCAGGACCAGCTGAGGGAAAGTAGAAGATTCAGAGCTGTTGGAATTGCTGGTGCTGTTGGAAGAGGTAAGTTGGGAGAACTCGGAGGAGGAGTCAGAGCCAGTGGAGTTGGAGCTGGTGCCGTTGACGATGGACGGGGTCATCTGGGGGAACTCCGAATCGGTGGGGGTAGCAGTCAAGCTCATGATTTCATCAGCCAGCAAGACCGAGCTCGTGCTGAAAGGAGTGGCCTCCGGAGTAGCGATACCGCTTGTAACAGTTGAGTTGGAGTCAGTGCCGTTGCTGTAGGGACCAGCGTCGATCTCGAGGCTACGCTTGCGGGCCTTGACCTGAGCAAATCCACCATAGTTGTTCTCGCGAACAGCCATGGCATAGAAAGCGCCAGTCTCGAGGTCTTTGTACCAAATGACACCAGACTTGACAATGCCCGGCCAGGTATCCCACTGGAAGTTGCCGTTGGTGAATTGGAATTGACCAGTGTAGCGAGCATAGTAGTAGATGTTGGACCAAACGCTGGTGCTGGTGATGGCGTTGATTCCATAACAAACTGCCACAATCTGTAAATTGTACACGCCCCAGGATTGCCCAGTGGTTGGAACGATCTCAGAAGGCCATTGGACCGAACCGGGATTGATGGTGAAGGTTCCTTGGCCATCATGGCTGACGAAGGTCCTGGTTTCGGCACCATACATGTAGAGCAGGAAGATACTCTTCTGGTTACCGCCCCAAGGATCACCTGCCCAACCAGAGATGGTGTTCGTGTTAATGACAAGCTGGCGGCCCTGGATGATGTTGTTATTGGCGGCGGCGGTGATATCCCTATCCGCGTAAATCATGCTAAGTATGGTGAAGGGGTTGTTCATGATAGCCATATCAATCTCGTATCCAGAGTAGACATCGGAGTTGCGCTGAGTTCCAATAACAGATTTAGCAAAGCAGTTGTCCGATGTCGAGCGGTTGGGAACCCAGGAAACGCCGATGCAGGAGGACATGGCGCCACACCAGCTGATGCAGTCATCGAAGTTGCTTTGAAGAGAGGTTGCAATCTCACCACCGGGCGCGTCGATGTGGCACTTGATGGTGTAAGTGTTCAGGTTGGAGTCCGTGTAGGTCGTTCCATCTGCGGCAGGGCACTTGAGGCTGAGATCCTCAACGGTGGGCTCCGGAGTAGCAGACGAGGTCGTAGTGGTCGCCTCTTCCTCTGAGTCGTCACTATCGCGGCTGGCGCCAATGCATCCACTCGCAAGCGCGGGCGATGCCCACTGCTTGAGGGTGAAGCCAGGGCCGTCGCTTACATCGAGACGGAGCTCGTTGGTAAGCGAGATGTCCCAGTCAATGCCTTCGCAGTCATCGCTGCCAAGCTGGTTCTTGTCGGTTCCGAAATCAGCCTCGAAGGAAGCCTCAGCAGTGATGGCAGGGAAGTCAGTCAGGTTGATACCCTTCTCCCACACGCCGTTGAGAATGTTGATGCCGAAGTTGACAATAACGGGGAGACCAAGAGCGGCAGTAGCAGTGACCTCGCCATGCGCTTCAAATTTCTTTGTGAGCTCGGGAGTCCAGCCAGACTGCGAGGACTGTGATTTGTCGACGAAATCAAGGGTAGCCTGGAAGGCGGGCCAGTTCAGGCTGGCACCGGTGAGAATTTGACCCTCAGCCTCAACACTAATGGTGGCCTGGGCAGCAAGAATAAGGCGAGGACCCAGGCTGACAATGCCAGGAATCGACCATCCGGGCAGACCCTTGACGAACAGGTCCTTGCGGACAGTCTTCTCCCACTGGGTGAAGGCGTTGACTCCAAGGAAGACACCGGCATACATGTTACCAGAGATGCCAATGCTGCCCTTCTTCAGGCCGGAGAGGGGCGTGGCGCTGATGGAACCAGTGGCAGAAATCTTACCCCTGACACCACAGTCGACGCACCAGAGCTCAATACCGGGCTCGGGATCAGCCTCACCAACCAGCTCCGTCTGGATCTTCTCGAGAGCGGCGGCAGATGCCTCCCACTTGGAGCCACCCTCCTCGGGAGTGTACTCGTAGAACTTGAAGCCATCAGATCCCCAAGGAGACTCGGCCAGGACCGAAGCGGGCGGGCCAAGGTTGACGGGCAGGGTAAGGGTGTTGCTGTAGTTGCCGGTGGCAATGAAGACAGCGAGCTTGGCAACTTGCGTGACGACGGCAATGCTGACGGCCACGACCGCCTGCACTACCACCTTGACGACCTCAACGGCCTTTGCGACGACAGCCACAACGGCTGTGGCCACTGTCTGAACCACGACGGCTGCGACCTTGACAACAACGGTGGCGACCTTGACGACAGCCTTGATGATGGAGCTCAACCAGCCGCGTTTGGCAAGGCTCGACTCGTCATCCTCGGGCACACCGGCAATAGCGAGAACAGCCTGCTGGCTGGCACCGTTGGAAGAGTAGTAGCCAAGCGCATCGTCGAGCGCCTGATCGAAGTCAGCACCGCAGGCGACGGCAGGGAGATCGTCGAGGAAGGACGAGCTTGGGCTGCCGCAGGTGTCGGCACCATCATCAGAAGAGGTGTCGCTCCCGTCGTCGGTCTCGTATTCGACCTTGCCGAAATCAATATCCATCTGTTCGTAGATATCAGCAAGCTCGACCGACTCACCGGGCGCGCTGAAGGTCATGGCGCCCGTGTCGAAGGAGACGGAGCTGGCGAGCCAGAAGGCATTCTGCTCGCCGTTGCCGCAGCTCGACTCAGCACTGATGAGCAGGAGCGGCGCCTGGCTAGGCCACTCGGTAGCAGCGTGCAAGAAGGGCGTCTGCTCGGTGAAGGTACCGGTCAGGACGCCGCCGCCGCAGGAGACGCCAGTGATGTAGATGGAGTGGTCCAGGACGATGGAAGGGTACTTGTACTCGATGGTAAGGCGGACAGTGACGGCACCGGACTCATCATCGTCCATGGCGTCGTCGTCACCGTTGTACCACAGCGCGTTCGTGGCATTGGGGGTCAGAACTTTCAAACCACCCATGTTGATGCCCGGGGGAGCGACAGGGCCGAGAGTGGCGAGCGGCGGGCTCTCAAGCGTCATGGGCTCGGCCATCATCGATTCAGTTGCACCAGCCTCGAGAGTCTGATCAGCGACGGTGGGGAAGGCGTAAATGTCCTTGGCCGACTTCTTGACAACGGCACCCCAGACGTAGGAGACGGAAACCGGGGTCATGAGCTCGCTCTTCAGGTAGCAGGATGGAGCGACGTAGGAAAGGGCAACGCATCCCTCGTTGTTGTCACAGGCCTCGAGACACTCCTCGAAAGTAGGGGTGTCAACCTCCTTGAAGTCACCACCGGCGTAATCAATGGCGCAGAGTATCTCGTAGGTGCCGCCAGTGGACATGCCGGTGATGGTGCCGTTGCTGGAGGGGCAGGTGATAGCGGTTGCGGTGGCAGTGGCCGTGGTGGTGGTCGCCGCGGACGTGATAGTAGCAGTGGAAGACGAATCAGTGTCCGATGTAACCTTCTTGGCCGTCCATACGTGACTGAGCGAGACAGGGTCGTTGAGGGCGTTCTTCTTGTAGCAAGAGCCATACACGTAGCTGACATCGATGCAGCCGTCGGTCGAGGCACAATCCTCGATACAGGCCTCGAACGAAGCAGTGTTCGAAGAGCCCATGTCGCCGCCAGCATAGTCAATGCCGCACTCGATGAGGAAAGTGCCCTTGGAGGAAGTGTACGTGATGCCATCGCTGGCGCTGTTCTCGCAAGACAAAGGAGTAGAGACGGAAGTATCGCTGCCGGTCGTCTTCTTCTTTGCGGTCCACACGGAATCAACAGAAGAGGGAGAGCCAAGGGCGTTTTTCTTGTAACAAGCGTTGGGCCACACGAAGGAGACGTCAACGCAGCCACTGGTTGTGTCACAGTCCCGAATACACTCTTCGAAAGAGCCTACCCAAGAGACACCCATGTCACCACCACTGCACATTTGTCAGCATATATTTTAGTGTTGCGGATAGGATATAGACTGACGCATAGTCGGTGCCGCAGATAATGTCCCATTGGGCATTCGTAGCCTGGAAAACCTGGCCATCGCTGACCTTGTCCCAGCAGGACAAGTCATTGCGCTTGACGGGGGCCGAGGTGGCGGAAGGGAGCGGAGCAGGAATTGCGAGCGATTGTGCGGCCAAAAGGCCAAGAATGAGGGTGGGGTTGGAGAGAAGGGACGCCATGTTGGAACACAGCATGGTGCGGGAGCGGGGAGCGGGCCGAGAGGCACCACAACCAAAGTGAATGACTGCAGAGGACTACCCGTGAAGTAACCTGGGGATCTGTCAAACTGAGGAGGCGCGACCACACTTATACAGACGACAAAAACACCATCCGCCGCCTGACTAGCATCGTCGGCGGCGACACCGAAGCTACTCTCCAGTGCTGGCTGGAAAAGTGCTCCGGGCTTTCAGCCTCGCCTGATGCCAAGTAAAAAAGGCCATGTGGGCGTGGATCCAGAGCCGATGTAGCGGGTGTTGTAGAGCATCACGAGCGCACAGAATATCGGCACTTCCCCCAGGGGCAGTCTCGGCAACTCTTTCAGGCGGTTCTGGGCTGGATTGTGGCTGAGTGGCGGTGTTGTGGCGGGCTTAAAGTTGTGAGAGTCGGCGCCACGAGGCGGAGGCTGAAAAGCCGCCCGATAGCCATCCGCAACCACATTCGCATCACGCCAATGCAGCCATCCGCTGCATCTTGCGCTGTCACAGTAGAGTCCGATAATGCCCTTGATAACTGCACAGTCTGTTCTTTGCAGCGTCGTTGATGAGAATGCACGAGTTAAGGCTCTGCGCTACAAGGTGTGGCTTCGTAGCGCCGGAGTTGCTGCGGAAATTGCAAAAGCCATAGTGCGTGCCTGTACGGCACTGCGCTAGGGCTGACTGTTACTACTAGTGTGTATACAGCGCTGCAGCCGATGGCTAGCGCGAAGAATAGCAGAGCCGGGGAACATAGCGTAGGTATGCATCATATTGTTTTTTTTTCCTCAATAAAAAGAAACATGCATGGGTAGTTGAAGCTATCATCCGGACGTGAATGTATAATTATTAATTCGACATCCATGAGGAGCTGAAGCTATCGTCCGGACGTGAACGAATAATTATTAATTCGACATTTACATCCGGACGATAGCTTCAACTACCCATGGTATGAGCGAAATAAATCCACGCTAGCCGTTGGCTGCAATGACCCCCGTAGTGTTTACCTACGCCCAAGCGAGCCTCAAGCGTGCCCCCAGATACCTACCCGCCTGCTAACATCAAGGCGTCTTCCTTCAGGGCCGCCGCTGGCGCCACCGCTGATGCTTTCTCCGCCGCTTCCGCTGCTTCCGCTTCTGCTGCTTCCGCTTCTGCTGTTCCTTTCAGAATGCCGAGGATTTCAATGCCGTTTTGAGAGCCGATGAGCGCCCTGGCCATTTCCATGTTTCCGAATTCACAACTCAAGGCCGAAGATCGAATCTCAAGCACACCGTAGTTGGTCATGCCCCAAATATTGTAGTAGTAGCTCTGGGAATTTAGAAGCTGCACCACTATCTTCTACGCCATTTTCCAATCGATAGGTTGGAGTTGTATCCTCAATCTTGCGTAGCATGAAGACAGTAGGGTAAGGGAAGGAAATTCATGTGGCATTTCACCTATTCTACTGTAAAGACAAAGAATCAACTATATGATGACATGATAATCTCCCCTTTGAGCCTCCACCATTCACAGATTGCGACTTGAATGTTATGGCATGCCTTGCAACAAAATTCAGCGGGGTTCGTTCTTCATTCTTGGGTGTGTTGCGTAGGCTCAGTCCTTTATCTCAGTACCTCCAGGTTGGATATTGGACTCAATCAATTCACTCTTCGGTCTCTTCCGGACTCTTCACAGTAGATATGGTGCAAGTTTGGTCGAAATATCGATTTGATTAGATTATAAACTACTCAACTAGAACGAAGCAAAATTATTTCTAGATTTTCTGTTCTCCAAGCCGTTATCGAGTTCAAGTCGTGAAAAAAGTCCTTCAGGTCATAAGCGAAATAGTTTACGGGGTGAAAGAGCCACGGGTGATGGTGTTGGTGTTGGTGTTAACCGTGAGCATGAGGCCAGGGGTGATGATGGCCTGGTTGAAGGAGTACTGGACGGATTGACCGCCCCTCTTCTGGGCGCCGACGGTGGCCGAGTAGCCCGAGCTGTAGACATCGTAGTACTTGTAGACGGCGACGCCCGGGTTGTTCTCGGACATGGTGATGGTGAAGTGGTAGAACTCGTTCGAACGGCTGAAGGCGGATGTGTAGAACTCGAAGAGGACGGTGCGGCTGCCGACGGCGCCGGTCACGTCGTAGTAGATACCCTGGTTGGTGCCGTAGTAGACGTACAAGTCATCCCAGAGACCGAAGAGGGCGGCACTGCCGAAGGACGAGGTGCTGTAGGGAAGAGCATAGTTGGTGTACTCCCAGCCGATGTTCTGGCTGGCATCAGAGCTTGGCCAAAAGAGAACGGAGTTATCGGTCAGGTAGACGACGCTGCTGGAGACGCCATAGGCGCTGATGGCGAAGGGAAGCTCCAGTCTGTAGTAGTTGTCGTCGGAGCTCGTGGTGCGGCCGGAAACGATGGTGGTCGGCGAAGAGAGCAGGACGGCGGGGACAGTCAAGGTCGACACGGTAGACACGGTCTGGGTAGCGGTGCGGGTGACGACAGCAGTGGTCAGAGGAACCGGGGCAGTGGAGATGCTGGTGGTGGTGACAACACCGGTGGCGACGTTTGAGCAAGCAGCCGAGATCTTGGCGGCGGGCCAGCCCGTGATGGAGGCAGGGGTGGCGACGGCACGCTTGGCGATCTGGACGTCGGTAGGAGCGACGGTCGAGTTGCCAATGGCGGACTTGTTGGGGATGGACACAGTGGAAGTGCTGATGTCAATGCTGTAGTCACTGCCGGTGAAGTCGGCGTCGTCATCTCTCCTCCTCAAGCTTCCGCCAGTTGCGGTAACAGTCGCAGTGCTGGTGTAGACGGTCGTCGTGGTCGTTGTCTGGGAGGTCTGGTAAACAGTCGACACACCGGGAACCGTGGTGGAGATCGCGGTCGAGGTGCTGGGAGTGTAGCTGATGTAAGACGAGCAGAACTCGGCGCCGGAGCTCTCGAGATAGGAGAGATCCGCAGCACAGACAGGCTGGTTTTGAGGCTTGGAATAGAAGAAGCTGTAGCTGTAGGTGTACTTGGCTCCAATAGAGTCATCATACGAAGCAGTGTTGACAGCATACTCGGCGCCCCAAGCGGAGGTGTACCTGGATGGATGCGTAAGTAAGTGTTCTTGCGTAGAAGATATTGGAAAAACCTACATCGTGCAGATCTGACCCTGGATAACGGAGCCCGAGGAAGTCGTCTTGGTCAGAAGGTACGTGCCGAATGCGGCGCAAAGGGGAACGTATCCAGACGACGGGGGATGGGCAATGTTGTATTCGGTTTGAGCATCGCAGGCAGCGGCACAAGCCTCGACGCTGAAAGGACCGTCGTTGAAGAACTTGTAGCCCATGTAGGTCCATGTGTTGGCACAATCACGCAGGGGAGCGTTCATGGCGGCGTTGTTGAGCCTCAGGGGAGCATCCCACCCATCGAGAGTAGGGCCAACCTTCTCAGAGGTGTAGGCATTGGACCCAGCGATACCGACATGGAAATCAGCTCTAAACTGGCCATCATTGGTAGCCGTGGTCTCGTCGAGGGCGCTTCCCCAAAAGGAACACTTAATGTTCGCAAAAGCAGTCGGGTTAGTGCAACCATCACCAGGCTCGATCGTAGGATCCCGTTCGAAGAAGATGTTGAAGCCAAGGCATCCCTCCTTGTCGGTACATTCCTGAGCGCAGTTGTTGACATCGTAGCCGGTCTGCAGGACCTTGTAGCCCAAGTAGGCATCTGACAACTCGTCAGCTCACTTGGCAAAGAGAAGCGGAAATACGAATACTTACATGCACTGTTGGCAGCCTGCTTGTTCTTGAAGTTGTTGAAGTAACCCGAGGGAGTCGCGGCGTCGTTGGCCACTTGAGCGATCTTGGTGTCGGCCTTGAAGCTATCATAGCTTGAGACGTCGACATTGTAGTAGTTCGCAATAGTGGCCTGCGAATCGCAAGCCGCACGCCTAGCGAGGGCGGCGGCAGCGGCAGCAGCAGCACCGCGCTTGGACGGGGTGCCTGTTGCAACTGCGTCGGATTCACCAGCGGCGTTGATGGGGACGGTGGTGACAGCCGGGAACACGCTCAGAGGAGTCTCGGAGACATCGGCGGCAGCGGACTCGATAGCCGTCGCAGTTGCGTAAGGGACATCCTGAGACAGAACACCCTCAATGGTAGTGTAAGTCGGGGCAGGAATCTCGCGAAGGAAATCCAAATCCAACGCGTCCGGAGTTGGGACTGCGTCGGCCGGGATGTCGGTGCTGGTCGACTGCGAAGCAGCGAGTCCAGCCAAAAGAGGCAGGAGATAGGCAGAATGCATTGTGAACCAGAAGATGAGACCGAAGGCGACTGAAGAAGGCGATGGTGAGGAAAAACCAACAAAGGCCACACTGGTTCTTATAGCAAACTCAGCGTGAAGCAATAGACGCCCCAGACCGGCTGAAAGATACACCACACCATGGCAGTTTCCGCAAATTGACCGCCGAAAGCCACAGCTGAACGTGTCTACCACGATGGCTGCCCGTTGTTCTCGACGCTTTCCGATAGTAACGGAGAGTTCCCGAGTGTTGGCGAGGGCGCTAAATGTGGGAGTTTCCGGGCAGCACTGGGGTGGAAATTGCTGTAGCTCAACTCGGTGTTTCCCATTGCTCGGGAGCGGCGGAACCGGCTTGGCACAAGGGTACTCCGGGGCATCCAGATCAGCTTGGCATGGCCATGTCAAGCCTCGAATCTTGGCTTGGCGGAGTGGCTGTCGTGGCTTAGATGCGGGAGAGCTGAGCTGTCAGGGGCCAGATCAGGAAGGATCGTCTCGAAGCAGAAGGCCAGTGCAGAAAGAGGAAAACGGCGGCAGCTGAGGCTGAGCGGACGTCTCATAGGGAGTAAGCGTCTTGGCGTGGGCTGTCATGCGGGTGTTATAGGCGCGGGCCGAATGGGTGATGCCGGAGAAATCGTCCGATAGGGACTCAATCTTCAGCCGCCAACCCAAGTTTTTTCTATGCACTAACGTCTTTTGCCTTGTCGCTGTCTATTCTGGGCACCTGCGGAGCGTTTTTGGAATCAGGGTAGTCTCAAGTAGCAGCATAGAAAGCTTTCGCAGAGAAGCGAAGATTGACAATAATAGTAGTAACAACTTTACACACGTAGCTGTTATCCGGCACTGCGGAGATCCTACTAACGGCCGGTAGGAACAAAAATGTGTAGATGCCGAAAATAAAAACCGGCACATGGCTCAGGAGAAAGTCGTGTAAGCCACAATACCATGTAGGCGTAGCGAAGTCTTAGCTTGAAAGCTTGGTAGATCCGGCGTTCCTCTAGCGCGCGGCTAGCCACCCTAATCCAGACTACCCAAAAGCAAAATCCCGGGGACCCCGGGGGTAAAAATAGGGCCTCCCGTGCACCGAAGCGCCCGAAAAATGATTGGCGGCTGGTGAACGCTGACCAGCACACGTTGCCTGGGTCCTTCTCTCGGCACGTCCCGTCCTCGAGCCTTCCGAGCCATACACTGATCACTTCGCGTTTAACCAGACGTCCTTCCGGCACTTCGCAGTAGGGCTGCAAATCCAGTCCACACCGCACGCTCCCCAACGATACCGATCCTTCGACCGCGGCGGCCCGCCGTTCTTTCCCGCTAACAGCTCGGGCACGTTTGACTCCTCGACCACCGAACTAACAGTCACAGCTCTGCGACCGGTCTGTAGTAGTTGTAGGAGTTTCGCCTCTGCCAAGTCGACCACGTCACGGCGCCGAGCTTTTCGTGGGCGAGGCCCTACAGCTCCAGCGTCTTGTCGGTGCACGAGCGTGATCCTTCCAGCAGCCGCGGCGGTTCTGGACTTCTGTGTTCTCTAAAATGCGGACCCAGTGCCGGTGAAGGCCTCTTGGGTCAATAAGAGGCTGTTCAGCCTTCTGTTGACTATAGGAACGCCACGAGCTTTCTCCATTGTGCACAATAGCAACTCTCGGGAGCGGTGAATGCCAGCATGCTGAACCTTAACTCTAATTTGCCACACCCTGGAAATACTTTTTGCATCGTGCACAGCTCTAGAGCTCAGAGAGGGACGGTACTTTTGTGGCACTTCTGGCACTAAATTAATGTACGGAATGGAATGAAATCAAAAGAAAATTGGCTTCTCTTTTTTATACAACAGAAGCGCGAGGGAGCTTTGATATTTGTTGATTTATAAATCCTTCTGCAACATGAAATTTACTTACTCCTTACCCAAATCCATAGCATCGGCCTGGACTCGCTTTGTCCCTTTAAAGCACTTCCACCACACAATGTTCGCCAAGTACACAACAACACCAATATAGCTCGTAACAAATGTATCGGCTTTAAATCGCGGAACGAACGCAGTAAAACCTACACGCACGTCAGCCACTGCACACAACACACTCACATTAGGCGCACCTACCATTAAAAAAGATCACCAACACCGTCACCGTCAGGGCAAACCACGCGCCGTACGGCTGCAACGGGTCTCGATACGGCAGCTCCCTTAGGTCCACGCCCTGAGCCAGCATACCGCGGCGCATACACAGATACGACACCAGAATGCTGACCCAATTCAGCGTCCCGAACACGGTAACCAGGCTCACAAAGTAGCCGAAGACGGTGGAGGCCGACTTGCTGACGTTCATGTAGCCGAGCAGGATGAACAGGGCGGCGGCTGCAACGCCGGCGAGCGGCACGCCAGCGGTGGTGGTGCGCTTGAACAGGGCGGGCGCTTGGCCATCTTTGGCCATGCCGAAGAGGGCGCGCGAGGCGACGTAGATATCTGCGGTGGTGGTGGAAATTAGTGGCGCTGTGGTAGAAGATAAAGGTGAGCTGATGATGGGAGGGTGTGTGGTACCAGAATTGGCGGCACTGATGACAAATACCAATAGCGCGCCGTTGACGATATCGGGCAGGACCTTGATATGGGCGAGGGTGATGGCGACGACGAAGGGCGAGGCGGCTGTGTGCGCGGTGGTGTGAGCCTTCCCGTTATCAACTGCCGACAGTGATGCTCACCAGCGCTGGTCTTCTCCTTCGTTGCTCCGATGAGCCGCTCGTTGTCGTACGGCACCGCCATGCCTAGCACAAACACACCCAAGACGTAAAAGCAGCAGATGCGCAGCAACGTCTGCCTGACCGTCTTCGGCACGTTCTTCCTCGGATTCGGCACCTCACCGAACGCAGCGCCGATGATCTCTGTTCCGGTGTACGCGAAGCAGGCCTGCACAACGCACGCCCAGAACCCCAGAAATCGGCCAGTAGGGCCGTCGGTAAGATACGGCGCGAAAGCACCCGGGTCGCGCCAGTAGCGGAAGCCGATGCGGTCGTGCGAGGGCGAGCCGCCGAGAGAGATGACCAGGCATGCCAGAATGAGGCCCAGCAGCACGACTACTTTGATGGCTGAAAGCCAGAACTCGGCTTCGCCGAACCAGCGCACGTGGAGGACCTGGGACCCGTGTCAGAAATGATATTTCAAATAGTTTACGGCCGGAAGCATACATTCAGCAGGACGATGACGACGCCAAAGACGGTGATCCAAACGGCAACGTTGATGTCGGGCCGCCAGTACTGTAGGATGATTCCGGCAGCGGTGAGGTTGTTCGGCAGGACGATGGCGTACTTGAAGAAGTAGTTCCATCCAGTCGCGAAGCTGGGAAGTGAGCATGAAGCGGATCTCAACAGAGGTGATAACATACCCAAAGGCCGGATCGACAAAGCGTGTAGCGTAACCAGCGAAGCCTTTCTTCATTGGCAACCATGTCGCCATTTCCCCCATGGCCGTCATGACGAAGTAGACGACGGCGCCAATCAGCACGTATGCGATGAGCAGACTGGCGGGCCCTCCATGCGCGAGGCCGGAGCCGGAACCGATGATCAGCCCTGTCCCAATTGCGCCAGCAATGGCAAGCATGTCGACTTGACGGGGCTTGAGGGCGCGGTGGAGATCATCGGCGTCATGGTGGACCGCGGCTTCCCCCACATCAACGTCGTGTTCCGAGGCCGGCCGGTCATCCTTCGGATGCTTCATGTCTGGTGTTGATGGAGATGTCATTTTGAGATGTACCGCGGAGATGTTGAGCAGCGAGAGCTGCGCAGTCGCGCAGTGAGTTTAAGAAGTGTACTACTCGAGGCGCGGCCGATAGGATCGTAGATACCGGGAATGTGATAAAGTTGCCGGTCTCGGTGGTAGTGAGCAAAACTGGCCAATCAGAGCGGCCCGCGCCGTCGACGGACTTTGACCTCCGTAAACACTTGGCGCTATCATGATACACAACGTGCGGGGAAAAATGATTGAGAGGGCCGGTTAACTCAATAGTCTGGCCGATGCGGGGGAGACGGAGGTCAGAGTCCATCGAACTGTCGGGGTTTCAACTCCGTGTGTCCTGCCAGAGAGTTACTGTATAAGTTAAGGTGAGCTACACATTCTCCATCATACCAACCCATCACCAGCATCACCAGAATGGCTTCCTCTACCACCGCCACCACGACCACCCCCTCCTCCACCATGCTCCTCTCGCCCCAGGAACCATCCCGGGACCTCTCCCACCTCCGCGCCCTCGTCCCCGTCGCCTCCCACCGCGACGCCTCGGGCCAGGCGCACACCTACCTCAACGCGTCCTTCCAACCGCCCATGAACCTCATCGTCCGCTCCGCCATCCAATCCTTCCTCGACGAAGCCACCTTCTCCCCCCACCCCAAGCCAACCTGGCAATCCCGCGCCGAAGACCTCCGCGCACTCCTCGCCACCTACCTGCACGCGCCCTCCGCCTCCACCATCGCCCTCACGCGCGACACAACTGAGGGCCTCAATCTCTTCCAGCGCTCCCTCCCGCTCCAACCCGGCGACAACGTCCTCATCCTCGACACCGAGCACCCCAACCAAGCCTGCGGCTGGCTCGCGCTGCGCGAATCCGCCGGCATCGAAGTCCGCCAGATCCCCACCACCGGCACCGTGCACGAATTCCACGCTACGGCCGCGACATTCGAGCCCTACGTCGACGCCCGCACCCGCGCCGTCGGGCTGTCCAGCTGCATGTTCCACTCGGGCCAGCGCAACGACGTGGCCGGGATAGCGCGCGCGATGCGGGCGCGCGGGATACACGTGCTGGTGGACCTGACGCAGGAAGTGGGGTTCGGCGCGGTCGACGTGGGGGCGCTGGGGGTGTCGGCGGCGGCGTTTGGGTTGCACAAGGGGATGGGGTGTCCGACGGGGCTGGGGGCGCTGTATGTCGATCCCGCGGTGCTGGGGGAGCTGCGGCCGACGCCGCCGATTGTGGGGGCGGGGGCGGTGGCGAACTTGAAGGCGGATTTGACGGTGAGCGCGGAGGAGGGGTTGGTGTATCATGGGAGTGCGAGGAGGTTTGAGCATTTGAATGTTTCGCTGGTTGCGGTGCACGCGGCGAGGGCGGCGCTAAGGTTTTTGCTGTATGATGTTGGTGTGGAAGCGCTGGAGGCACATTTGAGGGCGCTGGGGAGGCGGTTGAGGGAGGGTGCGGCGCGGTTGGGCGTGCCGGTGGTGGGGGAGGTCGAGGAGGAGAAGCGCGCCCCGCAGGCGACGGTGCTGGCGTTGAGGGATGAGAGGTGGATGGAGCTTTTGGAGCGCGAGAGAATCAGGGTGTCCGCGTATAGGCTGGGCATCAGAGTGTCGGTTGGTTTTTACAACAACGAGGCCGATATCGACCGTCTGTTGGAAGTGTTGGAGAAGGGGAAGGCGGCCGGTATTCCTCTCTGTTGAGTTCCTACATACTGGGGAACATTGAATCATCCCAAAAAGAAGCGTCCATATCTGGTTGGTAGGGAGAAAATCCAAATAATGACAGTTCTTGGTTTTGTACGTCAAACTCAGTGAATGGATCTGATGATACGTTGTGGAGCAGTTGTTGAGCTGATGGTGTGGCACTGCTGGTAGCTTCGTCCGTTACTTCGTCTGGGACTTCTCTGGATTCATTACGTGCCAGCTTCAGATAGATTTCTTCGGATATTTTCCATGTTTTGCCGCATTTCTCAAGATCCCGCTTCAAGACGCGGACTGGAAAGTCGGTCGAGCTGGTGCTGGACTGCAAACCATCTCGAGGTCTTTGCAGCAAACCATGCACGTCGAGAGCAAGCGCACTCGCGTACACAAAAATAATGGGCACCTGACGGAGATCGTGCTGGCTCTTGTAGTGTCTCATGAGTTGAACGACCATTCCAATGAGGGACTCGCACTGCTCCCGAGAAGACCTGGCCGACGTGGCGTCTCGAGATGAAACCATGTTTTCTCGATGGATGCAGATGCGGACGCAGAGAAAGGTTAGGTGCAACGCAGCAATGTGTGGCTCCAGCGCTTTGGTAACGGGCCACCAGCGGTTCCACCGGATCTCTTCAGGGAGCGTCTCAAGCCAGCGGCCAAGGTCCACATCCACCTGATGGATCAAGCCCTGTTTCTCATCGCTGGAGCTGGCTTTGAGTGCGAAGACGCGCGAGAGCGTCTCATGCATTACCCCACCGAGTTTGCTGAGGCTTTTGAGGTACGGGATGAGTTTTGAGACCTTGTAGTCTGTGCTTCCTGATTCAAGCCAAGCCTCGAGCTCCGGATTGTCAGGTAGCGGTTCACTGGGATCGACAACCGAGTCTCGGTCTTGAAAGAAAACTGGCCTGCCCAATATCAAGCTGATGAGTGCGTCAGAGGTGTAGCATCCCCAGTAGACTCGTCCGCGTATCTCATGGTCAATCCGGACCGTGGGGCTGCTATCATCCTTCAGACCTCGCTGCAAACCAAGGTCCTGGCTAATTCTGAATGCCATTCCGGAAAAAAGCCATCCTTGGGAGATTTTACCGCGTCCAACTTCATAGAAAGCAAGGCAGAGCAGGGACTGAACGGTAGTAATATGAGGCTGTGCAAGTTCCAGCTCAACAGCCGCCCTTGCCTTGTCAAAGAAGCATTCGCTCATTTCCCTGAGACCTGCTTCCATGGACCCTAGCGAGCCCAAGGCTGCCACAGCGTAAAGAAGTGATTGAGTGCAATATCTCCCAGAATACGCGTTTAAGAGGTAGTCTATTAGGAAAGCCTCGCGATATATAAACATAAAGTGAGGATATTGCCATCGAAAGAAGAGAATAACGGCCTGTTCGATAAAGGGATCCTTGGAGACTGCCGGCCCTGGGGTCCCAGGAGATGAGCAGGCGTTACTGACAGACATTTCATCGACCTCTGGAGGGGTTTCGGAGCCCACATGGTAAATGCTCGTGGGACCGTGGTAAGAGATCAGCCCATCGTTCGTCCGCCGGAGGCACGCCATCGAGGGCGATGGCGAAGGCTCTTTCTTGGGGTCATGCTGGTCTGAGCTGGTAAGGTGGTCTTCAAAGTCGAGAGAATCAAGCAGTTTGAACCTGCCTTCACGAGACTCGGCTTTCAGCTGCTTAAGAAACGATTCCAACGAGGCCACACGAGCCTCTAGTGCCTTGACATAATCTTGCGCGACAGGGCGTTTCCGCGTGTCATCCTCACGAAACTGACACGCATGACCAGCGGCGGAGCAATTGGAGCATGGATTGGTCCGTGTGCATTTAAGCTGTCGAGTTTAGAATGGATCTCTCCCAGGTAGCAAAATCACAAACCTTGCGAGTCTGGCAACGCTTGCATCTAACAGCGTGTTAGTTTTTTCCGGCCTGATCGACAAGTTCAACCTACGATATTTTCTTGCGGCGGATCGGAGCATCAGCCATGTTGTAGAAGTGGAGGATCAAGGGAGCTGCGGAGTGAAAACGGATCGGCTTATCTCTGCCACCGGCCCGGAATCACTCCTCCTCATTACGTAACGAATATCGCTTATGTAAACCCCTCTCACAGCTTCAGGGACACGAGAGCCTGATGTCCATATAATTTTTATAACACTCTCACCATTAAAATGCATTGATACATGTTACTGCAATTCTCGTAAAAGTGCTGCAGCACGATCAAAGCCCAAGGCAAAATTGCTCCTGAGAGATTTACGTGCAGCACGTGATGTCCAGAATAAATCTGACTACTTGAAGCACTTTCGCAAGAGACAGACTGCGGCGGAAAATAAGTTTCGACGAAAATGAGGCGAGGGCGGGGAGAGGTATACCCCGGCTAACTACTATCACCGATAGAGAAGACCTGAGTATTCTCAATCCTGCCATCTGTCCTCCCTGGATCATCTGGACTGTCGAAATGGTAGAGATTTTCCTCGACTGCCGTGCAAAGCGCACCGTTTTGTTTCAGCACTCGTAAATACGCGTATAAGTATACCTTGCTGAAACCAATAGTCTCTGGCCCCCATGTAAGCTTGTCTTATTTAGGCGAGCCCAATCGTGAGGAGGCGCAGTTCTCTTACGGTCGCCTGGTTGAATTTCAGCTCTGGGCACGCTTAATACAGCCTAGGGCTTGCAATAATTCCTTTTTGGCAAGTCAGCTTACTGCGAACTACCTTTAACAGTGAATCCTCGAGACTCGAGATACAATTAAAGAGCCATCATATTCCGTATTCGGCAACTCCTTCAGCCCCACATAGATACCTAAGGCGTTCTGTGTACAAGAAATCAAGCGATCAAGCTGAAAAGATGCCGTCACTTCCAGATGAGGCCAGCGTTGCATCATGTGTTTTTCGACAGGTGAATCATTATGAGTCGAGTAAAAGATCTCAGCAAGCCTATCGGGGTCACTATAAAAGAAGACAGAAGAACCGTCCAAAGCCTCATCAGCATCATCCACATTCATATCGGATTTACAACAGCGCCTATTCCAAGTCATTGACCACATTTCGCTCCACTTCCCACAACAAACACACCAGTCACTATGAAGTTCCTCGACTCTGCCATCGCCGCTATTGCCTTGGGGCTTTGCGTTTCCTCTTCCGCCGCGACTCCTGTTTCTGGAGATTTTGCTGTCAATGATATCGGTGAGGACTCAGAATCCCATATCTATACCACGGGCAAGCTCCTCACATAGCTATGATAGCCAAACGCGACTGCATCGCCGACGCTGCAATCATCAAGAAATGGAAGGAAGATGCGTTGCAGCGCTACCGTGTTGCGTTCTCCACTACCGATTCCAGCATAGTTGACCGGCTGGGAGAGGTATGCGATAAATTCGACGACCACATCGCAAGTAAGCTTGACCTTGCACTATCCCACCATGAGTGTGTTCGTTTCTCACGGCAGGACCTAGAATGCGGCGGCATCAACAACAACATTCAGTGCTATTTCAGCACCCCTCACTCGAGTTGGCTCGTCGACAACAACCAGCTGATCGGTGCGGGCGACTCCATCGAGGACTGCCTGGTTGGAGCCTTCCGTGAGAAGCTCGCCAGCCATTTTGGCTGCCGAATTGAGTAATGAGGCACAGAGAGATGGAGAGACGTTGAAGATGACCATGGTACACTTTGAAGACGTATTTAAAATAGACACTCATTTGAAGATGGATACTCGTTGAATCTAGACATTTATTTGAAGACGGACGCTCATTTCGCAATAGAGACTTTCCCGGATCATGGAGAGTCCGACTTTGCAATTAGGGATCCAGCGACCCCGAGGTTCGGTAGGAATTAGGTGGATGTTAGCAGGCAGAGCATTCTTGAGCGGAAGGTCCATTACGAGACGCTTCTTGCACGAATATACATCCTCCGCACTTACAGTTCATGGTAAGTAGATTCGCGGTGTCTGCCAGCCTCGTAGCATGCTTTACTGAATAGAGTTCTCATTCCACGATTCCGCGACATATACGCCCTATACCAAATAAGATATAATAAATTTTCAGTGGATTCTCAGTATGACTCTACAAAGCCAGTTGTATGTTATGAGTCACTCTTCCATCCGAAGAACGAAATATTCGTATCTCGGTTTCGCTGCGCATCGACACTGAACACGAATTGTGGGTAGCCCTATAACATATAAAAAGCCAAGCCAGTGTAAATGAATCCATCGGCATCGACTACTGAGCATATTTCTGAACGAGACGAACAACACCATGACATCTACAGCAAACGTCGCTGGCAAATTCATTGCCATCACGGGAGTGGCAGTAGGCGGCATAGGCTTCGCAACAGCCAAGCTGCTCGCTGAGCGCGGCGCCCATCTGTCCCTCGCCGACTTCAACGAGGAACAGTTGAATAACTCAGCAGAAACGCTTCAGAGAGAATTTCCGCATTGCAAAATCATTACAGCCGTCGTCGACGTCCGCAATCAGGAGCAGGTCGAAGCATGGATGGAGAAAACTGTAAACGAGTTTGGCAAGCTGGACGGCGCGGCCAACGTGGCCGGCACGACGGGAACTTACGGCCTCATCAAGGACATCGATACGGACGCGTGGAACATGGCCATGGATATCAACTGCCGCGGCGTGTAAGTGACGGAAACTGCATCCTTCCTGGGCGCTGAAGCTAATGCAACACGACAATAGATTCCTTTGCATGAAAGCACAGCTCGCTCGAGCTGCACCCGCGGCTTCGATTGTGAACGTCGCGAGCGTGGCGGGCATGCTAGGCTCGCCGACGGCCTCGTCCTATGGCGCTAGCAAGGCCGCCGTCGTCAGCTTGACCAAGTCCGCGGCGAGAGAGGGCGGGGCATCTGGTATCAGGGTTAACGCCGTTCTACCGTGAGTATTCCCGGAGAGGACCACCGTTACTCGCTTGCTAATGGCTTTTCAGTGGCGTCATCGACACGCCATTGTCTCGCGAATCGGAGAGGATGCTGGGCCACCCACTCCCCACCAAGTATCAGTGCTTGGACCGCAAAGGAGATCCCAGAGAAGTTGCGGCGTTGATAGCTTTCTTGCTCAGCGACGATGCCAGCTTCATCACTGGGGGTATTTATCCTGCAGATGGAGGATTTCTCGCATAGCATGGGAGTTTGGTGTATAGTGGAATCTATCGATCTACCGAGGACATACATTACACAATTCTTAAGTACTGGTTTCGGATCTTCAGAACCTTACAAATGGCCGGAGCTTGGCTGATGATTACTATCAATCCTTGCTGGAGTATTTCGACCGGTTTTCTCTTGTCGAACCAGCGAAACCGGTAATTTCACCAACTTCCTTGCACAAGGTTATCGTTTTTGTCAGCATTACCTCGACAGTGGTCTTCTTCATGCCACCCTTGTTATTATGCAGCTTTTTGAGGTTCAAGTATTTCTCGGCAAGGCGATTTCCGAAGTACTTAAACGCCTTCGACTCCAGGATGTACTAAATCTATAATGACACATAATCAGTCCCTTCGACGCGTGACATTGTCCGAGGTAGGTGTGCTAATCTGTCCGCACTCGATGCCGCACGAATCCAGAGTCTTGGGGACAAACATGGGCACCTTCGGCCACTTCTCTAGCAACAGCGACGTTCCCGCTCTATTGGAGCCGCGTATAGGAGCTATAACTGGGATAAGACTTAACACGCTGCCGTGACTCTGCCTATTACTTTACAAATACTTAGCCGGACCACCGTCACAAGCGTTAAGCCCCCTAGTACAGCTCTAAATGGGATACTTAGCAAGCGCAATAAGTATATACAACGAAGGATGGTAGGTTTTTAGATCATTATAGAGAAAAGCTATCGTTAGAGCTTATTTACGTAGGCAGCCGATCCTACTATAGCATGCGTAAGACAACCGTACCACTCTCGAGTACTTCTATAAGTTAAACCATCGTAAGATAAGGTTTTAATAACTTACTTGCTAAGCGTAAGCGTAACCCCGAGGTCGTAGCATGCGTATATTAATTATAAATACGTTATATGTCAGGATCACGGGCGCCGGGCTCCTGCCTAAGGCATCCGCCCAGCGGCCCGGCCCCTGCGAGGAGCATGCGACTCGCCCGCCAAGCCCGTGCGGGTCACGTGTCTTCGGCACACGAGTCTCTTCTTGCTCTTCGCCAGTAGCCCGACGAATCCCTTAAGAATTCGTCTCGATAGCAATCTAGTCCTCCTGTTTCCACCGGCAGTGAACTCCCTATTCAGCCTCAATACACCTACGCCTCACATTACACTTCTATCTTAATAGATTTAGCTTTTATTCTTAGAGATATTTCTAAAACTCCGGCTTATAAAGAACGTAGTAAAGAATAGCGAAGATAAGAATTTATACAGCGCTATAGCTCTAATAATTCTCCTTATAGTAAGAGCTAAACCTAGTAGGGTAGGAGTTATAGTTAACAAGCACTTAAGTGTAAAACTTAATTAAGTGGGCACTCTGAGGACGCTTACTTAATTGCTCGGTAAGCCGCTTGCGCTTTCTACGAACTTTAGTACTATTAAATATTGTTTTGTCCAGCTTAATTACTCTATACCGCTAATATTAGTGTTGGCAGACGATCGGCGATGGCTCGAGCTCTAGATGTGATTCGCTTAATAAGATGCGCCCGGAGCTGCTGCCTGGCCGGGATATTTAACTTACTCGTTCGCCCGGTTCCGTTTTTCCGCAATCAAGTTCCGTATCCTCCACTATGCTACAACTTCCCGAGGACGTCCTTTTTCTAATTGTAGAGCAACTAGACCAGCTTCACCGCCAAGAACGCTCCCAGTTTTTTCTGCCGCGGTATCAGCCAGGGCTCTCTCAGTACGCGGTAGTCAACCGGACATGGAATGCGATTATTGAGCGCAAGACGTTCCGGCACATTATCGTTTGCTCCGATGGCTTTACAAGGAAGGACTTTGACTATTCACCCACACCGAGCCGGTTCAAGGAAATGATGAATCGTGATCCAGCTCGACGTCGTGCAATTATTCATCAAATCTCCTTCTACGCCAGCCACAAGTTTCCTCTTGATTCGGACGAGGCACAGTCTGAAGCCGGAGGCGCGGCCAATGACCGACACTTTTCACAGTCGGTCCGTGAATTCTGGAAGGTGTTGCAGGGTTTGGAGTGGCCGAAGGGCAGGACTTTCACACTTCGATTCAGCTCCCTGTCCGTAGTGAAGCCGTTTTACGATGGAAGGATGTATCCTTCTGGACCCTACCTTCACTTGATTGGCGATACGTTACCTTACCTGAGCTGTGTCAGTAGCTTCCTTCTGGGAGAATATCTTCGCATATGCCCGTCATCCTTACTACGTATTGTGGCTACGATGAAAGAACTCCGCCATGTGCAGCTCAGGCTCGATGACACCATCATAAATCCCGAACAACGACTCCAATATCGTAAAGGTACGCATATGTCCTGCATCCGATCTGCCCCAGCCACTTACTTGTTCTTCTCCCCGCAGACCTCGGAACATGCATCAGCCAGCTTCCAACCTCCAGCCTCTTGTCATTTGAAGCGGTATTCTGCAACATGCCCTTGGGCTTAGGCGAGCAGCCGGCCGTCACGCCCGGCTCTCCTGACATCCTATGCATCGCTATCCGGAACCTGTCAATGTACCTGCGCGACCTCAGGCTCGAAGACCTCCGCGTGTCCCCCGAACTGTTCTGGCCAACAGTTGAACAACAGCGGCAGCAGCCTGCATCAGGACCAACACCTCAGCCTTTATGGCCGCACTTGGAGACTCTCTATCTGAACTTCGAGCCGGTGGATAGCTACGGTGTGCACGCCCTGCTCCCCATCACCCCTCGCGCCCACAAACTACTTTTACTCCCCCTCTTTATCTACTGACATGTTTTTTAACTTACCAGGCCGCTTCTACGCCGACCCCATCCCCGAAGAACTCGCCTACAACGCCACTCAAAACACGCCGGTCGAATCCATCAAGCGCGCCCTGCCGCGGCGCCAGTGCGGATTGCACCAGCTCATCGCCGCGGCGGGCCGGGCAATTTTCCAAGGCGGCATGCCGCGGCTGCAAATGATGCTGCTCGAGATTGAAGCTCGCGGGCTCCAAGTCATGCTTAATTTCGACGGGGACGAGAGGGGTAATGGGGGGAATTTTCGGCTGGAGTGGTTGAGCCAGCCGCCGGTGGTGTGGACGGATGAGGTGCTGGAGGCGTGGGGGTTGGATTGGAGGATGTGCGAGGTTGGGGAAGAGGGGAGGGTGATTGAGAGGGGGATCGTGGTGAAGGAGGCGGCTTGGTCTTTGGTGGCTAATTTGGTGCCGTGGCGGTGAGGGGGGTGGGGGTGGCGGGTGATGGTGATGGAGGAGTGGTGATGTTGTTGCCTTTCGGCTAGATGTACGCGAACTGTAGGCCAGTTTTATTGCTAGAGGATGCCATGTTATAGAGTATTTGACGCCTCAACTTGAGGTTCATGTGGTCCAGCGACATTAGCAAAGGCACGGAGGGATATCGGGGAGGAGGGCACTAGCAGCATGCATGTCTGCCCCCAAACTTGAGTGCCTGAGCCAGCTGGTATGCGTTGAACGCGGTTCACAGAATGAGATTGTTGCAATTGGTTGGCGGGAGCGTCTTGAAATACGTACTCGTTCTATGCCGCGTAGGCGTTCACACACAGCCGTATACAGAAGGGTTTATCGCTGAGCGGCTTGCAGCTCGCGTACGTCTACATGTTGGCGCAGTCGAGCTGCGGTGCATTCATCATCACGGTATCGAGGCTCAGCGGCGCTGTACACTCGTTGATCGGGCCCGAATCGTGCTTGACTACGCGTTCAAGGCAGCTATGACGACATGCGAGCTGTCAAGTCACAGAATTACGAAAGCAGACTGCTCTAGTAGAATAATAACAACAGTCAACAGCGCAGAAGTCTCAGTGCAGATGTACTTGCTTAGCAGATCGACCGCGACATTCTGTTGCCCGACTTTAGGCTGGCCAGTACTATTACCCCGCACTACGTGTAAGTGCACATTAATAATTATGGATGTAAGACCAACGCCGATCCTTTTCGGCCTCAATACATGTATGGGCGGTTGCCGCGCTTCTATCTTAGTAACTGCGGCTTATCCTGTCTGCCGATGTTTCAAATCTGCCGGGGCTGACATGGTGGGGAGCAGTAACGGCACCAATGGAAAACAGAACGAAATCAGCTCGGTTCCGAATGCTTCCTCGAAATAGTTGTCCACCGGATTGAGCCTTTTCTCATTATTGCAGTTTTACATAGGATGCATCTCTTGCAATATTTCAGCCAAATTTGCGTGAATGCGATATAAGAGTGATGGTCCAATTGCTTGAAGTAAGCGCCAAGAAGATCCACGACTCTTCTTTATTTATCCACGAACTGATTGGTGCGACCGTTTGACGTGTCTTGCTTACTCCAACTTGAATGTACAACATGCGGAGGATTCTGTAGATGACTGGCTTTGTCAGACTAGTGGTGGCACAGCTTGCTATCATGACGAACGGTGCAGCAGGTACGTACGCATCACGTGCAGTTCGGCCGAGCGGTTGGAGGATTGCCTACAGCGTTTCAAACTTGCAATCCTGTAGTTTGGGTGCAGCAGACTGGTCCAACAATTTCTCGGCTATTTATTATTTCAGATTGGTTCATATTCCAGGTCTCTTCAATCACAGCCTCAGAGGCTTCATCACACAGAAGCATTGTGGCTGCATATATTCCGAAAAGAAGATATCATATTACTGTATGTCTTTTCTTGGAACAATGTCCAGACCAATACCAACAGTTTTGTGTTCCGTTTCAACCGGTCATCCGTTGCCTCCCCAGCAGTTGCAACAACCGTTGTAGGTGACGGAAGATCAAAAAACTCCCGATGGCAGAGGAACTCATGACGTGCGCCCATATGTACACCTTTCTCTATTCTTAGGAACATGTTATCATTGCTAGTATAAAACAGCTCCCAGCTATGCTCTCACGGCAAGATTCCAAGCACTCAAACCGCATCTTCTCTAACTTCAGATCGCCTCATACATTGAAAATGCACTACCTCTTTTACCTCTCGCTGACGCTTTCCTCAGCCTCTATGGCTCTCGCGGACTGTTGCAGAGTCGGCCCATGTTTGCCCGATCCCGGACTATCATGCATCCAGAAGTGCGGAGACGGCACTGATGGCACGCCTTGCTGTGGTGTTGGGGGATGCAACATTTTCTGCTGCAACTTTGATGGAGGTAAGCTTCCATGACTCTTTTGCCAGATCATTTTATTTTCCCAATCCCTCTTAACGCTCCATACTTACTATCCTGCCAAAACAGGTTGCCGTGGAGCTGGTACCACCAAGAAACGGGACGCTCTCAGTGGGAATGATTCTACAGCAGACGATGATGAGGTGTTCGCTGTGGCTGATGTCGACTCCTCCGGCAACGTGACGATGGCTGAGTACATGGGATACATGAGGCCCGGTCCCAATATGGGATTGTACATTGATCGTTTCAACAAGTAAGTTGTTTCATTAGCAGGCGTTAGTTTCTGAAATCTTGGAAATATTAACACATTTACAGGTACGACAAGGATGGAAACGGAGTCATCACTCCGGACGAGATGAGGCGGACATCTGACACTTCTTAAAGCGTCATGGCAAGAGACAGCATCCTCTCACCCGGAAGACAGCGTCTGATTCTGTGCTTTGTGCAATGTATTCCGAGTCGCCTTCCATAGCAGCGATCAGTATATGATTCATTCAACCAACCTGATACCGTGCTCCATGTGAAATAAATTGATCAATCTGGAAATAATATATAGGACATACAATGGCGATACGGATACGAGGCAGGGACTTCATATAGAGGATCAATGACGAATAGGAAGTAAGGAGGAAACCATCAATTAAACGGGTGTGCAGAACTGTCTTTTACCCTCAAGACAATTCGACGCAGCTATCTCTTGCTCAAAATCTTCCAACTCTTCACGACAAAGGAAACCTCTCCACTATTACTGCTTCCCCAGTCAAAGTGAAGTCAAATGTAAGCTCGGAGCTCAAGTCAAAGAAAATGGTGTAAGTTCCTGGATACAACACACGGGACCCCGTCTCATCAACCCGGACCAGCCTTTCAACAGTAAGTGAGAGGGCAACATCAGAAGTTTCCCCCGCAGCAATGTCGTGCGCCCGAGTGTACGCAACAAGAGTCTTCTTGGGATGAGGATTCGGGCCGGCAGTGGAGTTCATGAACAGCAAAGAAACATAATCAGAAGTTGCCGTTCCGGTATTAGTCACTGTCAGACTGACACTGAACGCCGTCATCTGCAGAGTCGTAGCCCAGTCCGCTTCATCTGCAGAGCCCACGATATCTTGAATGCTGATAGTCGACGACGACGGCGTCTCCGTCCAGGCAAATTCAAAAGTGGTATAGTGCAAGCCATGCCCAAACGGGACGACAGGCTCCCCAGTATACCACATATACGTCCGGCCCAAGCCTGCGTTCCCAGCGCCAGGCCGCAGCGCCATATCCGTCGCCGGCACCGCCTCGGCGTACGCAGCAGGGTATTGCGTCACTGGCAACCTCCCAGCGGGCGCAGCGTTGCCCACTATGACGTCGAACAGCGCGGCGCCGCCTTCCTGGCCCGGATAGCCCGCCCACAGCAGCGCGTTGACCGAGCCGTTGCCGCTGAGGAGTTCGGAGTCGTCGATTTGGCCGCCGCCCATCTGCACCACGACGGTCGGCTTCCCGAGCTCCCGGAGTGACCTCAGAAGTAACGTTTGAGCATCTGGCCAGGTGAGGTTGTCCCTGTCGAGCATTTCTGTCTCGATGGAGGTGTCGATGCCGCCCATGAAGATGATCACGTCGGCGCTGCGCGCTGCGGCGATGGCGTCCGACGCTGATGGATCTGGTGTGTTGATTCCGGAGCCAAGAACATAATCGACACGAAGACCAAGAGCTTGGGCAGCGGACAAAGGGCTTCTCAAATGAGGAGCAGTGCCGTAGTAGTTGCCCTGCATCTGCGTGGTGGCATTGGCCCATGGACCGATGAGAGCAATAGATCTGTTCTTGGCCAGAGGAAGGATGCCGTCATTCTTGATCAAGACGGTTCCGGCGACTGCAGCATCGTAGGCAAGTTGTTGAGCTTCGGGTGTGTTGACGGACTCCCAGCCGAGTTGACGATAGGGCTGGTCATCAGCAGGGTCAAAATAGCCTGTCTTGACGAGGGAAGCGTAGAGCCTGGTCAATGCTCGATCCAGATCGGCATCAGTGAGTAGGCTCTGGTCATATGCCTCTTGGATTCCGTCCCAGTCCGAATTTGCGCATACAAGGTCGGTCCCGGCTTTGAAGGCGACGGCCGCGGCCTCGGCTGAGGTATTGGTGAAGTGATGGTCAGTCTCGATGACTTTGACAGCATCGCAGTCACTGGTGACCCATTGGTCGTCCCCATTCCAGCCCCAATGCTCCCTGAGAACTGTTTGCAACAGGTGTGGGCTTGCGCATGCTGGATACCCATTGACAGCATTATAGCTGCACATGAAAGCTCCAACATTGGAATCAACCGCGCAGGACTTGAAAGGTGGGAGGTAGTACTCGGAAAGATCTTGGGCTGAGATTTGAGCATCGAAGCTGTACCGAGTGATGCCTGAGTCAAGTTCTTCGAGATCGTTCGCTGCGTAATGCTTGCAAGTAGCAACCGTTTTCCGGTGGCCTGAGGCATCAGGCTGCTCCAAGCCGTGCAACAAAGCTTGAACGTAACTTTGAAGGTGGAATGGATCCTCTCCGGGAGTTTCTGGGCCACGGCCCCATCTTGGATCTTTAAAAGGGTCGATATTCGGTGTCTATTCGCTCATGAGTCAAACGCCACGAAAGTTTAGAAGCAATGCTTACCCAAAGATCAAGACCTGAAAGTCCTCTGTTGCTGAATGCCCTCGTCTCGGTACTGATGACAGTAGCAATGGAGTATACAAGACTGTCGTCAAACGCTGCTCCAATGTTGATTACCTGAGGGAACGATGTGGCGGAGCTGAATTCTCCAGACCCTGTGAATCCCAGCCCTTTTGTGTATGCGTATCCATGAAGCCCCTCGTTCCACCACTGGTATGACACGACTCCGAGACGCCGCACGCCAGGAGCAGAGTTCACCAAATTCTGTACTTTCTCAGTCGAGTTCATCAAGGAAACAAGTCCTTGGGCGCGTTTTAACGGGGTCAGAGTGATATCGCAGATTTCTGTCCCACAAAGAGGCTTCCGTGAACAATCCGGAAATGCCGGGTTGATAGGGATAGCATTCGGATTCTGGATCTTGTAGACATCGATACTGACCATTGTTTAGTCATTTACATTGAGCGGGGAATGTTCCATGCCTGAACTCACAAATAGGAGGCGCCGCATGTTTCAGAAGCATTCCCAGGACAGGGAGTGCTGCAACTGATGTCCTCCGCTAGGGTACTCGTATTCGCAATTGTGTTTCCACAGAAGCATTGGCTACATCATGGACAGAGGCATTAGTTGGAGAGAACATCGTGGGAGAGCTGACACCACTTACTCGGAATACTCGACTCCGCTGTAGAAAAAGCCAGCCAGCCCGCATGCTTGAGCGCATGTATGCGGTGAATTCGAATTGGACAAGCTTAGCTGGAGCCCCGGCAATGCTCGAGCACTGGACGAGTCCGTGTAACACCCGGAATACTCGATGAGCGGGACGTATGCCTCGGCGCATGTGGAATTGCTTCTCTTGATGGCGTGTGCAGAGCCCACAATGCACCAAAATAGCAATACCGCAAGAGAACAAAGACTGGAAGAATGCTTCATGGTTGCTGCGTCTCCCATTGACCTAGTGTCCTATACTTGAAGTCAGAATAGTCTACATATATACATGCATTTGATTGTGATGATTAATGTCTGCTTTCCAGTGTGTATTTAGCCGGACGAGCTCACGTGATCCACCTCAAATTATCCATCTCCATGTTGTGAGGGGATGAGGGGAATGTGGCGACATACTTGTGTAAGATCCCTGTACCGGTGGGCAGAGCCGGGGTCACAATTAACCTGAACATCAAGGGTCCACCGGAACACCACAGATGAACACCATCAAGCTTCTATTACGGCAATGACTTCCGTACATTCAGGCAGAAAATCAAAAAAACATAACGACCATCCTAAACAGTTCGCGAGGGGAAATTTCTTGGGAACAAACTGGAATCAGTCGGCGAAGACTTGCGCCGACCGCTCCGAGAACAATTGAATATTGTTCCGATAAAATCTTCGCTCCCATCTGTTTATCACCGGGAGCCACTGGGCCGCTCACTCTCATCTCTGATTCTCCACGTGAATTCGTATGTTTTGTGTGCGTCACCGTAGGTGGAAAGTATGCGTCCTAGTGTGACGGCAGGGTCTGTAGATCCAGAAGTTCGGCCTACATCTGCATCTCGAGGTTCAGATTCAATCGAGTTGAAGAGGGCAGCAAACTCCGAGTAAAATGGATCATCGTCTTGGTAGGCAAAGACTTCTTCTTTCTCCGACAGTGGTGTTCTACAAATATTCAATCAGCACTGGCAAACTCCCAGCAACACTGAATGAGTCAGTCTCACCGGACATAGAGTGTAGGTGTTGTGTACAAATCCATGAGGCGGAGTTGGTAGCCATCAGCTGTGACGACAATCTCGTTTGAATACCTTGTACCGTGAAGTGCAATGATATGGGCCAATGAGCCTATCGCACCGCTCCGAAACTTCCTGGTTGTTGTCAACGCAAGGCCTCTGTGAAATCAGCCAAGATCAAGATACGCACCACATCGCCATTGTTGCCCGAGGAATCCTGTCCTGTTCAGGGATTCCGGAATCTTCGATTTCAGCTGACATATGGGACAGCTTTCCCGGCGGCTCCGAGTGTTCAAGGGCAAGCGCTCTTACGCTGTCCATGGCCACCTCGCCGCCGAGATACCTGCACAGATCGCAAAAATGCGTCGCCTGTTCCACAATCGGACCGCACTGCTTGGATTTGTCCCACCAGTCAAACTTCCTCATCTTGGAGTACGCAACTGTGTACCGAGCATTGACGGCCATAACTATGAGGTCGTTCTCCCGAATGATGGACATGGCTTTCTGCACGACCTTGAGATATCTCAGCATGTAGCCAACAGAGATGACATTCCCTGACCGTTCCAGAAGCTCTACCACGGGTACGACGTCATGAGGGCGAGCTGTCGACACGGGCTTTTCGCAGAAGATTGCGGGTGATTTCCCAAAAGACTTGATGACCTGTTCCTCCAGATTGTGGCCAAGTTCAAGTGTGCCTCGGAGATGTGGGGGCACAGCCAGAATGATAAGTTTTGGAGACACCCCGTTGGCCTTCAGGGTGGCTGCTGCTTCATCCAAGCCGTCAAAACGTTGGGTGTGTAAGTAGCATGCTGCAGCCGATGAAGTTCTCTTCTGGGCAAGGACTTTCGTCACTCTGTCCTCGGAGGGATCCACGATCCCGACTACCTCCAGCCGAGAACCGAGGCATCTCTCTATACGCAAGGAGTGGTTCCAGTGGACATTGTCGTTTCCGAACGTGATATTTCCCTGCAAAAATATTAGACCCTTTCCCAACAAATTCCAGTCCACTTACACCGCCAATGAAGAGTACGGGAAAAGGCGTCGTCGACGAATTCGCTGGTGTCGCCATTTTTTGGATAGGGAAAATGGTCGGATCGTGTCTGCTTCAGCAAAGTCACCTCTGTAGGCGTCATCTTTAAACATCAACTCTCCGGTGCCAGTGATATTAGTGTCCGGACGACCCGGCTCCGGACCGGCGCCGGTGCTTATGTTGGTCTGTGCTGGGGTGGTGCGGGGTAGTCATGCTGACCCGTGTAGGTACCATCTATTTTCATCTATCTGTGACGCTGCATCGGCAACACCATCACTGCTTTCTTCACGACCTTGGACAGAAGCTTGCAAAAAGACACATGGGAAGCTGTGAGTGGCGCTGGTTGTGGCTGCAGCGTGATGGGTCCTCTCAATAGCCGTGGTTCGTTCCGATCCGCCCTGTCGCGTCATCATGCAAGGGCAGGGATTCGAGTGAGGTGTTCAATACTGTGAGTGGGGAGGCGATAAAAATTCGACGGACAGTCAGGTCTACTCTCTGTTCATCTGTCCTCCGTTTCTCTTCTCAGAATTACAATGGCCGCAAACCCCAACGCGTGTAATCAGTGCTGGGGCGACCTCGCCCCGCAAAACCACGTCTTCCCCGCCTCCGCCTGCCTTTTCGGGTGCGTCCATTACAACCAAGAGCGGCTCTCCTCGAACTCCAATCACTACGACTACATGATGATCATTCCGCTGCTCTGTACATTTTATTGCATTACCCACGTCTTCCTCGCCCTCCGGAACCGTATCCTCGCCCTCTGGAACCGTATCATGCCCGAGCCCCGGCCACCGCCACGGCAGCGCCCTCCACCCCGCCCCGCATTTACGAATCCGGGCCACTCATCTGAGAGTGATAGCGATGGCGTTCTTACACCTCCAGAGACCCCAAGGTTTTCAGTCTATGATACCTTCTCCTCGGAACCAGCGGCCATCCGCGCCCGACGTCGTGGCTGAAAATAAGCAGCTCAAAGCCCGATTCCCTCATTAACGCAGCCGCTTGGGTAAATGACGAATTATCCAGATGAACGTCAACCGAATCATCGTTTCGACGCGCATGTAACTCCAAAAGACGACAGATAATGCCGAAATATCAAGCCGAACACTTTCACCCTCTATTCAAAACAAGCCCCGGCGGTCTCTAAAACGGTAGATCTCTGTAGATAACTCAATTAGCAGTCTCTCATTCTTTTCTCACTCTTTGTGCTAGCTCATTCTTGAAGCTCAGCAACTTCACCGCCGTAATCAGTGTCTTGTAGCGGTCAAGAAATGTAGAGTGGCGATTACAAGCCTTATCCGCTATCAGGCCTGTTCGCTACGGCATGCAGCTTTCTGTCTACACTCCCCATCGTGTGTACTCAGTCCATGTTGTCAAAATATGCAACCATCGATTTAGTGTCGAAATGGCCCCCTCTAGCTAAGCGCCGCAGTGGATGAACGGACCCCAAAGAGCAGGACTATCTGGATACTGATCTGGCACATGCATTACAGCCTTCCTCAATGCCCTCGATACTACGCTAATATCACCTGTTCCAGAGCTTGCAATTTCTTCGTAGAAGAGCTTGGAGACTTCAGCGCAGATTTTGTCCTCAACTGACCACAACGAGCCAATAGCATGAGCAAACCCTGCGATCTGGAAAGCACTGGCGAGATGGAGACCCTCGTCGCTAAGTTCTTCGGCCTTGACTTGCGCAGTGGAACATGCCGACAGGTACACAATCCAAGATTCACCCTCGGAGGTGGCGTCCAAGAGTTTGCAAACAGTGAGTCCGTCGTCCATCACTACCTCGCCAAATGCATCCTTTTATTGCAGTAGAAGGTGCCTTTTTATGGGTCAGATGGGTTTGAGGAGCCGTGGTAGGTGAGGTACACGATTAGGGGCCCTGTCACTTTTTCTAAAAAGATGTCCGTGTGATAGTGTCGAAATCTATCCCTGGAGTCCGCAGTCCAACCAAAAAGTGAGATGAGAGAGGAGATCACAAAGGAAGAACGAGCTGCTTATCCTGTAGACACTTTTGTGACACACAGTTTGCCACATACTAAAAAAGTGCGAAGCTGAGACACAATTCGCGAAGTAGAGTATAATTAGAAAGCCAGAAAGCCAGAAAGCTGGGCAAGTGGGGTAGTGTACGACTTTCGGTTTAAGACCTCTACTCAGCCACAATCAATAACATTAAGTAGTACTCGTGCGACGTTGGCGCAAGTTCGTGAACCGTTTCAGCTGCTCATTTCAGCTGAAGATAGCACAGCTTGGCTGGTTCAAGATTATCCGATAACTCGAATTAGAAATTTCCATTATTATACATGAGTTATCATTCTGCTGAAGATGCTGTTACTATTTAAAACGCTTTTCTCTCATCTCTATTATCCTGTACACAATGTTGGCTTTATTTAGGGCTAATTATAGTGGCACGCTTCGCTTTCCCTAAGGCCAAGTATAATATATATTTTCGATGTCTACATACTGTACATCTTTCTCTAATCATTGCCTTCCATACTTCCTCTGATCATGGACTCTGCAGCAGTGTCGGCTGACTCTATTCCAGGATTCGGTATCCATACCGGATTCTGGATCAACTGGTCTCATGGGCAGCTCTTTGGATCAACCCTAACTCTCGATCGACGAGACGGTGGACTTTTGACTTCTTTTCTGGCACTTTTCATCACTTTCGTTGGTGCTGCATTTTGGAGACTTTCTTGTTTTGTTCTTCATCAGTTCCTCTCGACTGAGGCGCCTCGCGATGGAATATATCACCAGAGACAGGCCGTCCTTCGCAACGCCGCGGAAAGCGGTAGCGGACTTTGGACGTTGGGGAAAGTATTGTGGGCCTGGCGCAAAACTCCGAACAGGCCCTACCTCCGACTTCTCCCTTTGTGTCTGTTCACGGCCGTATGCCTTGGCGCATTCGCTGTTGCTGGTATTTTCTCATCGAAAATTGCGACTTCGACTGGCACGGAAGTGCTCATAGCCAGTTCAAACTGTGGATATCTCAACTCTTCACGCGACCCTCAATTTGAAACCATGAACTCTGTTCTTTTCCCCTATCAAACCCAGCGGAAGAAGGCGTTCGTCACTTATTCCCAGCAGTGCTATTCGAACCTACCAAACACGGCGGACTGCGGTCTCTACGTCCAGAAAAGACTTCCAACCACGGTTGATAGAAATGCTAGCTGTCCTTTCGACAAGGAGATCTGTTCCAGCGAGTGGGATAACCTCAGGCTCGACACGGGACTTCTTGACAGCAATGACCATTTTGGATTTAATACTCCCCCCAAAGACCGCTTCCAGTTCAGACGCGTCCTCAGCTGTGCCCCCTTGGCTACCGAAGGCTTTACGAACCGGACCACCATACTAATGGACAATGGAAATAGTATTTCATACATGAAGTACTACTACGGCATGCGGAATCCTTCTACCATGACTAATGATAGTGATCCAAACTCGAGTACGATTGCAGTACCGAGCGTCACCGATCCATATACATACATGTATAAGGATTTAGTACCAGACCAATACTGGAAGGAGAATGGGCTGAGTGTGTATTCGGACTACTCAATCTCGTGAGTCATGCGATTTAAGAAACCGATGTGATACATTCTTACAAGCAGCAGGTCGGCTATTGGGCGGCATTTAAATGGATCATTCAACATGAGGCTGTCTACGTTTAGGCCTCTAGCTGGGTTGAGCCGGCCGGATAGCGAAATCATGCTTTTATTCTTTTCGGCTAATGCAGTCATCTTCCCAGAAGGCACCAATGACCCACTGTATTCAGCTCACGTCGACACTGGCATGGATTTCCAGTACACCTATACCAAACCCAAGAACACTCCCCTCGATGGTACTCTCAGATTTTATTTTGCCGACATACCCGCATCCACAGCCGCATGTGCAGAGCAGATGCAAGTATGTAATCCAAACGTGGAGATTCCCGACGAGAGATGCACACCTCTTGGTCCCTTTGCCGATTTTCTTTGGCAAGTCGCTCCTCCGCGGAAGTTTTGGACGACTACAAGGCAGTACGACATCTTTCAGTCTTTCAAGTGGAACCTGATAGGAGATCGCACTCAGATAACGAACCTTGTTGACCTATTAGGCGTCTACAGTCTAAGATCAAGGAGTAGCTTAAGGATGGGCATGTCGGCAAAAATACCGGATAACCAGTGGCAGCTTGATATAGAAAGCATGCATGACGATACACTTTCGATCCTTCAAGGCAACATTTTCGACATTGCTGCGGGACCGTCAGACCCAAGTGTTATGAAATGGCTTTCCAAGAATGAATCCGAAGGATTCAAATACATGTGCGGCAATCAAGTATGTCTTGCATTCTGTCTTCGCCCAATCTCACTTTTCTTCCCCGTAGCCAATGCTCATGATCCCCGCACATCACACAGAAGATCCGCAGCACCGCATACACCTCGTTCAATACTTTCGGTCTCTGCCTGACCTTGATCGTGGGAACCGTAATCATCGTCATGTCCTACACGATCGAACCTGTCAGCAGCTGGATTCAGAAACGGTACAACCTCGACACGTACGCGCGCTTGGAGTGGTGCGCCACAGATACACTGCAGTTGCAACGCCTCGCCCACGAGGAACTCGGGCTCGGGGGCCAGTGGACGGGCGCCGCTGACGGCGTGCCCGTCACCGAAAGAGGTCAGATTCATCGACTTGCGGTTCTAGACTTGTCAGACCGAGAGCACCCGAGACTGCAAAAGCCGCCGGTTGGCCTTGAAGAAGTAGTTTGTGAAGGGAAGAATACATAAGGTGCTAGTTTACATGGGAACAGAGGAAGGTCAAATTGTCAGATGTCAGTCGTAGAGCTTTTATAATTAGTAGGAAGCTCAATTTGGCGAGAGAAATATACTGCTTTGAGCAACGTCGTCTCTCTCTTAATACCCTGGACCCATCTCGTTCCAGGCACGGAACCAGCAAGCGACACTAGTGTTCTTTATTAACAGCGACCCAGTTGACCTTCGGCATTTTGTGAATCAGTCATCAAATGCTGCAAAGGACCGAGGATCAGCATCGAAGTTGGCGCTGCTCAAGAACCATTTAGCTTACGGAGTGGGCCGAACTGTTGGAGCCGATACGAGTGCTCCATCTATTGGGTACGACGTGCGTCAAATTCTATACCTTCTCTACCCGTCTGCAGCTGGTTGTTGTGGTGGACAGAGATAGTCGCCTCTCATTTGTTTCAAGTTGGTTAATGGCGCAGGTTACGCGCAGATTCCAGCGCAACGCATAGAAAACAGTTACTACACATGTATTCTTTCGTTGGGGCAGTTCGTGGGCTACCAAAATTCAGTCAATCGATTTTTGAGATTTGCTTACGTTCGAGAGCGCCGAGTTCGATCATTCACGTGTAAATTCATTTACTTATGGATAACCCGTCCTGATTGGAGACGCTCGGTAGTCCGGTTGACTCGGAGGCGACACACCCGCGCCATCTCACCAGCAAAGCCGGCTACATTTTCCCGGGTATGCTGTTGCACATACATTGGGCCACATATGTGGCTCCAAGTCTGTCTGTGGCGCTCTCTTTCAGCTGAGCCAAAAATGCAGGGGTTGTCCAGATGGAGGGGAGATGTCCAAAACAATTAGCCCACTCAATTGTGTCGAGTAGAGCTCTCGCTGTAAGAAGTTGAATAGATAGAATGCTCAATTGTGACACGAATTCTGAGACAAATCTCTGTCTTCTGTAATTGTGCTATCCCTTCTACTATATATACGTATTCCATGCGCTTATGTCTGGACTAGTGAGTTCCGTACTCTCTGACATCTGACATGTGATATTGCTTCTTGTTGGTTCTCATTGTGTGGCAGTGAGACGGAACGAATTAGTTTCTGACACTCGCACTACCCCGGCGAATGGAAATTATGATGGTTGCTTTGCATGCTCGAGCGGTGCCGCGTGGCAGACGTTGCAGTAATTTCGCCTCCGATGATGCATCCCTCTAACGCACATGTGATCAACTACTTAGAAAATGGAGCTGAAAGTAGCAGCGCTCAAAGTCATCATGAAGGCCAGACAACATGAAATGACAGAAACAATTGGTGGAAATAAAACCCAGTCGTTGAGACATGGTGCGCAGTGCAGGCTGACGCAGACCCCACAAGCCCAACCTTGAAGTATTCATGCGCGTCGTGGCTGCAAAGAGGGCAAAGGGCGGTGATGCGCTGTCCAAAGTCTGCATCACTGTGAAGGCTTCAATAAATTACTGTAGCTAAGAGTTTAACGTATTGATGGAATACCGTATACCCAGTTAGTGAATACGATTTTTGGGCCACCAGCATTGTGTCCCTTAGTCGGCCTTTTTTCTCTATCTTATCAAAAAAGCGGGAATGGCGTGGCAATGGTGACTGGAAAAGAAATTGAGCGGTCTGCTTGAATTATCTACATTAATCGTTTGCAGGTTATGAGAATTTGATTCAATGGAACAATTTCAACACCGGAACGGGTGAAAGATATAAAAAAATGATTTCATGCTATGATACCAGATACACGTGACTGCTTTCCCCCAGGGCTTTCCCAGCACGGCCATCAAACGAAGAAAACAATACAATCTACTAAGCGCCGTAGTGAAGATATGGTGCCCAAACACTAGGGTCATTGGGGTACTTCTCGCGAATCTCAAGGGTAGCATGGCGCAACGCCTCCGCAATGACCCTGTCCGGCACCGTTGTGTCTCGGTATTTGCTGAGATACTCGTAGAACAATCGAGCAACCTCAACGCTCACCCAATCATCAACAGGCCCCATCGATCCAATGACGTGCGCGAAGCCGGCTACTGCGAAGGCACTAGTAATGTGCAGATTCTCATCCCTCAGTTTGTGGGCTTTTGTTTGAGCAGTTGAGCAAGCCGCCAGATAGGCGACCCATGCCCGTGTCTGAGCTTTGGCGGAGATGAGTGACTCCATTGTCAACTTGTCGACTTCTACGCCTGGCTCGGCAGTCCGTTGAAGCAGCAAGTGGCTTCTAAGAGGATTCGTGGGATCTGATGATCCATGACATGCGAAGTGGACAATTCCAGCGTGCTGCATATCATCCAAAACTTGCTGCGCTGTCGGTAACTCCCTAGCCGTGACCTTGTAAGCCCCTCTAACGGCCGTTTCGATAGCTTTGCTCTCTTTCCGCACTCCGGGCAGAGTGGACTGCCCAGGAGTAGAGGGCATCGTAGCAATCAGAACTGAACGGTCATGGTTGGCACCAAGCTCACGACCTCTCACTGCTCGCTTGCGTGCATATTCAAGAGCCTTAATGCTGGGGGTGTACGACGGGACGGTCCAGTTCAGGCAGCTTGCAAGTGCATTGCTTCCCCTGTTACCAGCTGCGTGAAACGAAAGCCCACTCGCCTGACCGGTGCCAATCCACCACGTTCGTGGAATACCGCCTTCGGAAGACGATTGTTGATGTTGAAGAGGTTTCAGCCCCAAGTGAATGAGAATGGGCAAGACACAATCCTCCCATAATTCGGACAAGGATTCAACTAGCGAGTGCGTTGTATCCTCTGGCTCTGCATCCCGTAGCTCCCGCGGATTTCGAAGTGTTCCACAGCCCGTCGTTTGAAAAGGCTGATAAGGCTTGGACACTTTCTGCATCATTGCAGGGAGTGGAAGTCGCTCAGGTCGACCCGCTTTCCTGACAATAATTGCATCGGCGCTAATTTCTGTGATGTTGACAACAATGATGGGTCCATCAGCTGCAGCTTTCATCATCTCGTCAACAGGCGGCGGGCGAAGAAAGTTCTCAAAGCCGGGCACTTCTTGTCTAATCTTTTCTTCCCACCGTTCGAGGTGGCGTGCCACTTCCTCATTACCGGGCTCTTGCACCAAGACTTTCGACCGAAGCTCTTCGTACTTCATCGCCAGATAGGGGTCTCTTTCTCTCAGCTCTGTGAGATCGTTTCGCCCATCGATCAGGTACCCGAGAATCAAGCCACGACCAAACTCGATGCGTCTCAAAGCCTCATCAACGTCACCAACTAGTAAAGCGAGCGAACACCCATCCGCAGCTAGCCCCGAGGCTTCTTGAACCGCGTGTTGTTGATCCTCACGGCTCAGTTGTCTGCTACACAGACGGGGAAGGAGGCCAATAGTAGAACCGGCAAGCTCATTAGCCTGAGCGACATTTTTTCCTCTACACAACAGGTAGATAGCGTGTTGTGCATCTCGAATTCTGTTCTGAACTTGTCCTGCTTCGTGATTTGCTGCAAAGACCTTGTTCTCGATCACTTCTTCCATATACTTCTGATCGCCTTCAGCCATAAATTTCAACTGCAATCCATCTGCAAGAGTTGATCTGGCGTTTCCAAGAGAGGGATGATCGTCTGGTAAGCTCTGAAGTATCTTTTTGACTGAAGCAAGCGATTCTTCGAGATCTTTTGGGTCGTTTAGTCTCACGTATCGAAATTGCAGTAAGTAGGCATAGTGCAACAAGTGTGAGACTTCTTCTCTACTTGCTTCTAATGCCTTCTTCTGCAGATCGACTGCACTGTTGATGCAGGAGATTTCACGTGTAATGTTGTACCGGGACATGTAACATCTTGCCAAGTTACCATATCCCCCGGCCACTCTCTCGTCATCCGCAGGCAATGCGGCGATCGCTTTTTCGTGTTCGCTAATTGCGTCATCGATATCACCGGGGTCCTTCCTCCGATGAAAACGCAAGATGAGCAGCACTGCAAGCGAATGGCTTATCTGAGGTTGGATTTGGTGATCAACAGGGAGCCTCTCTTTCGCCATCTGAACAAAGTCGATAGCTTCATTAAGCTCAGTCGTGTTTCCCGTGCGTCGATAGCGGAGCTCTAACAGGTTTGCCAAGGTAAGAGCTTCGAAACAATATTGAGTAGTGTTGTACACATATCGATTATCGAGGGCCTCCTGAGCGTTTAAAATTGCGCGATCCAGGACCTTTTCATCTCCAGTGTGGACGAAAAGCTCACGAAGTGAACCTGACAGCAAGCTGAGGGCCTCTCCAACCTTGCCTCTGCTCTCTTTCGCCAGATCTACCGATGTCTGCAATACAGATATCGAAGATTCAATGTTGCTCATATCGCCTGTAAGAGAGAACTTCGCCCGCAGCAACATCCCTTGGCATTTCCGGAAACCTGCGGCCCACTTAGCATCTTCATTCTTGGAGTGAAGCGCTTGGACGGCGAATTCGATATCGACCGTTTCATAACCTCTGCCCAAGGAAGTCCCTCGAGTGCACAAAGCACCACAAAGATTCTCAATCGTGCGTGGGCGGTCCCTGTGATTCTCCGACATCATGCTCAGCGCGCTTTTTGCCGCAACAATCGCTTCGTCAACATCTTCCACAGCTCCAAATGTTGCAGCACGGTCAAGCAGGATAGCTGACAAATTCGCAAGATTAGAGCAGTGCTGGGACTGATTGCTGGTTTCTGACTCAGTTCGCGCCCTCAATCGGGAGATTGCAGTGTCAATTTCCTTCATATCCATTGTCGTTTTGAAGCGTTCCATTGGCAGCCTCCATTCGAATGATTTGTCACCCTGGTGCGTTGAGAACTCTGCTGCTGGTTCGTCCGCTTTCATTGATTCACGGCGCGCTTGACTTTTCATCGCTGCCTCCAAGTCGTCCCTGTCCTTTGTGACTCGATACTGTCTACAATATAGGACTGCCAGATGATCCAGCAGGCCGCGCAATCTCGAATCGTTCTCAGAAATCATTGTCTCTGCTTGCAGTGCTCTCATAATGGCTTCCTCAGAGTCATCGATGTTTTGACTATCTTCAAACCGTGAAAACAGCATGCTCGACAAGTCTATGAGGAAGTCATAATACTCAGGGTGACGGACATCAGATACGAGCAGTGCCCTCTGAAGATAGGAGATGGCGTAATCCAGGGACTCGCGATCATGATTCATAATGCTGTGGTTGCACAGTGCTCCAGCAATGTTCTTGTACAGAGATGGGATGTCTTGGTGTCCTTCCGGTAGAATTCTTTCGGTCTGTAGGGCTGTCCCTATCGCGCGGTCCAAATCCGATTTATCTTTGGTGTGGTTGAATTGAAGTATCAACATATCCGTCAGGTTCAACGCAATATCAGGCAAGACGTTGTGGTATTGCGAATCGCGTCGTATTGAGGCAGAGTTGAATGCTTCAGTGGCTTCTTTGATTGCCGAGGCCAGGTCTTCCGCTCCGTTGCTCGACATCCGGCTTCGATCCAGAAGAGCCTGTACCAGTCGGTTCTGTAGGATTGGGCGTTCATCTTGATCGGCATTGGAAACCGAAGACCGCAGATCTTCGATCTCCCGGCTGATGGCGTCCATAGCTGCCATTTGACTATTAGAAGGTTTTTGTACTAGATTCAGATATTTGAGGGGATTCTTACAGGAAGATTTCTTCGCTCTGATTGCGTTGAATGAAGGTTCTAAGAGGAGTCCAACGCTTAATACCTGCCCTTTGAGTATCAGCCTCCCTGTGTCGTTCAAGGGTTGAAATAGGACGAGATTGCGCAAGAGGGGGTACTGACCTTTGCGCTCTTACTTTAGAAATGATAGACCTAGAGTTGAACCAGGCTGGTCTTATATAGTCAAGCCGTTTGCTTATGGGGAGGCGAAAAGCTTTAGGCGCTCTGTCTCGGGCTGTGAGGGCGAAATTACTTTTCCACGAAAAGCTGCAATTCTAACCTATCATATCACCACATCAAGGACGGGCTCCCTTGTTACGATCTTAGCGCTTGAGTGCTGACATTTAAGGCTGCTGTATGCCGCGTCTCCGCACCTGTCAGCAGGTTTGGCAAGCTCAGCCAGCCTAGATCCCGGAGATGAATCAGGCGGACGCGCTTTTCTTGAGAAACTGACGTTTTGATGCATGGTGGCTGATATTGGTGCCTAAATGCCAGCCATAGATGCCTGGCGAGATTATCGAGATCGTCCTACAATAAGCGGCATGTGACTCCGCCTCTCAAAGGCTACCCTACCGCGCTGGCCAAGAGCTAAAACTCATCCTTCAGCTGACACTTGCAGGTCGCCACTGTAATACTCCAGTAGTGAGAATGTTCCACGACATTAGTAAGAATGCTAGGATCTATGAGGTTTGATTCAATCTTATTGCATGTGCGTAGCGTCGATGGTTGAATTATTGGTTAGCCTTCCATATTGTGTAGAATGTTAGGGTGGGGAATGTGGGGCCGCCGTACATCCGGCGAAAACTTAATATCTATTTCTACGGTATTTAAAGTCAAGTTACTAATAAATTACCCCCTTTAGTATCTCATTAATCGCTATTTTCCGCGAACGTAAAAGAGACTTTACACTAAACATCTAGTAGTAAAGTCTAGAGAAAGTACTAAAAGGTTTTTATTCAACATGGCCTCGTAGATAGTAGATGTATTGAGGAATCGCAGCTATAAAGAGGGAGGAAGGAGGGGTGGGGCGGGGAGTGGTTTCGTATTACGAAATAATGAAAGAAAGAAACCGTGCTAAGATTCACTTTTACAAGTCTAACAATTCAATTATCAAACTCTCTGATGCGGAGTAGTTAATTAATTTTGAAGCGTGGAAAAGAGATGTCAAGGCCTCTTACATTACGATACCACTCTAATACAGGGTGTCCCTCAGCTTCGGGTTCGCATAGCTATGTAGCACAGACTAAGCTGACAACTCGGAGTCGCCGACATACCATGGCAGGTGCATTTCCTTTTGTTTCACTTGCCTGAAAAGAAATGTAGTGTAACTCTGACACGCATTTCTTAGATACGCTTCGGAGCTGGGCATATGAGCTTTCCTTCGCTAGAATTTGCATTTTGATAACCATTGGGAACTGGGTTGCTCGTAAGACCTCTGTCATATTTCTTTCGAACACCATTCAAAGCTTTCCTAAGGGCATCTACAAAATGTCTTTTAATAAGCCTATCAGACGGGCACTTCTGATCGCTAGTCCTTTCGGGAAATTGGAAGGCCCAGGCAACGATGTCAATTCGGTCGCCAATTTACTCGATCAGCATTCCTTTCGAATCAAACGACTCTGTGACACTGCTGCTACTCGCGATGCGATCCTCAATGCGTGGCGCAAACTCATATACCAGACGAACAAAGATGATGTCGTTGTTATCTATTACTCTGGGCACGGTGGACTGGTGGAGCCGTCTCCACCATCAGCCGAAATGGAATCGGAACGTCTTACGAAGTCGAGGCCCTATCAATTCATCGTCCCAATAGACTTCCGCAGTAACGCTTCTGGAGACTTCCGAGGTATTCTCGACATCGAAATTTCTGCGCTCGTGCACAGTACGACAAAGAAGACGAGGAATGTCACAGTAATTTTCGACTGCTGTCATTCTGGACGTATGGCACGAGATCCCCGCCATGAAAATGCAGTTCCGAAGGGTCTCCCCCGCATAAAACACTCTGATCTCACCAACCATATTGCTCGGCTCCAGGGCCGCGGTGAGCTCGATGCTCTTGGCCACAACAACCTTGAAGGCAGCCGGTACGCTGTGAGGATTGTTGCGGCTGCAGATTCGGAGACAGCGTGGGAGTATATGGACGACCAAGGCAACCGTGTCGGGGCTTTGACACAGGCTCTGGTCCCTGCTATCGACACCGCTTTGTCGAACGCTACCACGTGGAAGAAAGTCATGCTGAGAGTGCGCCAACTTGTCAACGCCGAGTTTCCCGAACAACACCCTCACGTTGAGGGACCGCATGAACGCATCATCTTCTCTCAGAAAACGGGGTGTTCATCATCTGTATTCTCCGTCACTGAGGAGGAGGGAGAAGTAATCCTCATGGCGGGAAGAGTTTCAGGGGTTCGAAAAAACAACGAATACGTCCTCATGCCCCCAGATTCTACCGATGTTGTTGAAGAGAAGCAGCTCGCAGTAGCTAGGGCAAAGACTGTGACTGGGTTTCGCACTGTTCTTCGTGTACCCAGCGGATTCCGCCTACCGGCAAAAGGTGCATTGGCTCATCTGAAGACCAAAGCAGCATACAAGTGGCCTATTGCTTTCCCGAACGAGCTGATGCCATTTAAGCAGCCGATGATGGACTCCAAATACGTTCGCCAGCAAGAATTAGATGACCGAGGAAGGGTTGTTGCTCGGATCACCAAGGAGGGCAGCAGTGTTTGCCTTTACAATGGCAATAACTCCAACATCAGATGTGCGTCCTTCGACATCGCCTCTGAAGAGGACATTCAAGACGCAGTTGGTGATGCAATTGAGCAAGCTGAATACCTTGCACGCGCAAATCACGTGCGAGCATTGAAAGCAGAGGGAGATGAACGATTGGAGCACAAACTTGGCATCACCTTCTGCTCAGCTTCCCCGAAGCAAGACACCCCACACCAAAAGATCACGGTGGATGGCAAAGGCGAAATACAAGTTGGCCACAGCGCTGTGATAACGCTCCACAATAGAGGCAAGGAGACTATTTTCGTGTCCGTCTTTGACATAAATGCTGCAGGAAGGATTTTCCATTTGTCAAAGTCATCACCTGAGGGGATCAGGCTTCCGCCAGGACAGGAGTACACTTTGGGAAAAGCGCAATACTCTGAAAGAAAGCCGGGGTTACGGATGTACTGGCCAGAAGGGGTCCCAGTCGCATACAAGATTCCAGAGTCATTCATCTTCGCAGTTTCAAGCGAGAGTGTTGATCTGCGCGACTTTGCACAGAATCGACGAGGAAAGCCTCGAGGGGATGCCTCACAGCTGGAACAACTTGCCTACCATCTTGCGTATGCTCAGGACCGGGACTGTGCGTCGGAGGACACGGCCAGAAGGATCAAGTGGGACATGCGTTGCTTGAACTTTTTCCTATGCCAGTAGTTGATGTAGGATGTTTGCTATCTTAGCTTTTGTATTTATTTGAAACGGACTTAACTTTTCTTTGTGCGCAATGTAGTATTTGTTTTTGAAACTAAAGTAGGTGCCGAGCATATCTGCAATTGGATCTTGCTCATCTGGTGCTAGTGGTTGGTAAAGGTGCTGACAACTGAAACTAACGGACATCATGGGCTGCTAACGCCTTTCTTCACCGCAATTGCGGGTTAGACGTCTCCGCCATGCAGTTAGACCAATTTGCCAACACAACGCTGATAATCCAGGACTGGTTCGATATCCGAGACACGGGCAAAAGCCGGTGGGACAGCGCCAACAGGGGAATGGGTCTCGACATAGGACTAAGCTACCTATGAGGCAACTACGGTACACAAATAACTACTCTATAGCACAGCAAGAACTGTTCTTCGAAAGTCGCCGGGGGTACTGAAATCAGCCCGCTCGAACTCTTTCCGGTAGCGGGAAAGGAGCTGGAGCATAGCACTCATACCTTCCGGCGCAGAGGTATCCCACGGCTCCTTGCCCAGCGCGAGTCTCCACATTTGCATCAGGGCAGCGGCATTGCTCAACGCCACATTGTTCCCGTCAACGAGGCTCCTCGCCACTCCAGCCGTCGACCCAGCCAAGATATCGCGGCAGAGGAAGGGCTCGTGGCACAGAGCGCGGCCGAGCCCCACCCCATCGACGGTCGCCAGCGCATCAGCCATGCCGGCAGCCGTCTGGAAGCCGCCGGTGAGGTACGTCGTAGCACGCCGCAGCTCCGGTGCAATCAGCGCGGCAAACTCGATGAAGAAGGCCTCGCGCGCGCGCGTCGACTCTTCGCGGTGTGCAAAGGCCACGGCCTCGTAGGTGCCGCCGGACAGCTCGACGAAGTCGACACCCATGCCATCTAGCAGGCCGCACAGCTCACGGGCCTCGTCGGGCCGCAGCCCGTCCTGCTGGAACTCGACGCTGTTGAGCTTGACGCCGACGACGAAGCCCGGCGACGTGCGGTCGCGGATGGCGCGCACGATCTCGACGAGCAGCCGGGCGCGGCCCTCGAGGGTGCTGCTGCCGTACTCGTCGCCGCGCTTGTTGGTCGTCGGGGACAGGAACTGTGCGACGAGGTAGCCGTGGGCCGCGTGCACCTCGACGCCGTCAAACCCAGCCTGCTCGAGGTACGAGGCCGCGAACTGGAACTGTCGGACGATTCTCGAGATCTCTTCGGTTTGCGCGGCGTGCGGCTTGCCGAAGCGCATGCCCATCACTGTCCCCTGTGCCTACTGGTCAGTGTCTGTGGCGAAGGGATTGATTGCGAGACTGCACAGACCTGGAGCTGGACGTCCGAGGCAGACACTGGGTCAGGCTGGATCCGCACGTCGCACTGACGACCCGGATGAGATATTTGTGCAATCATCAAGCTTCCATGCTTTTTTCCTGCACGTGCCATGTCCTGGAACGCTTCGAACCGGCGCGAGGATTCCGACGCACCCAAAGGGACGGCCGCGTTGCCCACGGCCTCCGGGTGCGCGGGGTCGACCATGATGTTTCCAGTCACGAGGACGCCAATCTGCCCGCGTCCCCAGGCCTCATAAAGCTCCGCCAGCTCCCGTGACGGCACGCCGCGGCTGAGGGGATGTGGATCCCAGGAGGCAAGACGTTCCGACATGGCCCCTTTGAGGAACCGATTGGGTGCAGTCCTGCCGGATATGGGGAATGAAAGGGGCTGGCCGAGGTGCTGGGCCGGATTGGACATGGTGCAAACTGGCAAGAAAGATGATAACTCTGAATGAGAGCGGCGGCTAGACAGCCTTTTATATTCGCAGATCCAAGGACACTATCTACCCGGCTCCACGCACACAGACACTAGCTTAACCCCGCCCCCGCTGTCCTTCATGAACCCTGCCTCCGCTTGAGGTGTACCTTCCACGAACCATCCTTGAACTGCATGGTAATGTACTGACGGTAATCAATCGTCTGGTTCGGGACCTCGTCGAAATCGTACCGAGAAAACATGTTGGCGGCGACCATGCGCATCTCTGCCCACGCGAAGCTGTTCACTGCATTAGTACAATGTCGAGCTTGGAATCCGGGGAGACGTACTTGATCCCGATACAGGAGTGCTTGCCCGCCGAGAACGGATAGTAAGCCGCCATACTGCCCCTCTAGTCAGCACAGTCCCGCGGCAAAAGTCGCCGAAGATCAACTTACTCGGGCGCCGGTGCCCCCTCACGGCGATCTTCGTCCAGCCAGCGCTCGGGCCAGAAACGCTCTGGCTCCGGCCAAAACTCTGGGTTACGATGTAGATCGCGATACGACGCTGACACCACAGTGCCCGGTGGAAGACTGTAGCCCATGAGGTTTACCCACTCCTTTCCGGTCCGACGGCCCATCTCCGATGCGATCGGATGCAGCCGCAGGTTCTCCTTGATGCACGCATTGAGGTACTCGTACTGCGGGTCAAGACGCACCGTTTTTCCGTCGACGACTGGATCCTCGGGTCCTAAAACAGGCAGGCTGCGGAGAAGCTTCTCCCTGACCTCTGGATTTTGGACGAGCTCGAGAAATAGGCACGCAATCGTTCCCGACGTCGTTTCAGACCCCGCAAGCAGGAGCTCGGACATCTGATCGACGATATCTCTCGTATTCATGCGTACGCCCGTGTCTGGCCGTGCGCCCTCTTCGAGGAAATGCTGCAGGACATCAGACCTTCCTGCCTCCAGCTTCGAGGCGCGGTTCTCAACAACGACATCAATAGCCTCGTAAGGTTAGCGCAGTTCTCGCGAGCGAAGCTTGGAAATCGTACCTTGACCATTTCGGCTGGCCAGTCGAACTTCAGGTCAATTCCAAAGCTGCGGAGAAACCTCTTGACGTATACATTCTAGCCCTGCGCGTTAGGACATGCATCATCTGTTCGCTTCCACAAGGCTCACCTGGTATCTTTTGGTCATCCCATGGAAAATAGCATGCGGTATCATCTTCCATGCTTTCTCGTCGGCGCCCTCCTCGACGCCTTTCTGGGGGTTAGTCTGCCCAAATCCACGCCCAAATGAGCTCTCTCCCATGCTGTTCCGGCAGTCGTGTCAGTGCATCAACAAAAGCGAGCACCTGTTGGTCGCTTACATGTCCAAAGCAACGTTATGCAGATCATCCATCAGGTCGATGGTGGCACCGTCCCCTTTGCCGCCGAGAACGTATTCATATTTCGCGATCAAGTCACTGATGCTCTTTGCGAAATACCTCTCCAGCTTGTCAACGTATGAGACGGTGAATGCTGGAGAGAGAAAGCGCTTGAGGCGCTTGTGCGGTTCCGGACGGCTGTCGAGCATCAGTCTACGCTCACGAAATTTGGTTGTGGCCAAATGGGTGTTTGCTTACATCTCGCCAAACAGACCTGGCGCAAAGCGGTCTCGTGAGATCTCCGCGTACATCGTGACCTTTGGCAAGTCTATCGTAGAGAGAATCTGCTGCATCGCCGTCTTATCCGCAATCCAGATTTGCCTAGGGCCGAGGCGGACAATGCTGCCGTATTGTCTGTGCGCCTTCTCGGCAACCTTCCAAATTTTCCCTGTAGCAAAGCCGTAGCGAAGATGCATCGTGGTGAAAGGAGCGTACCAAGGACCGGGTATTTTTGAAAGAGGGGATCTCAGAGCCTTCCATATGCCCACCAGATAGTTGACCAGCAACAATGACAGAATCAGGGCAACCACAGGTCTCTTCCATCCATTGAACAAAATAGAGGTCATGTCCTCCATGTTGATGGTAGAAGCAACCATGACGAATAAGCTTGACAGCAAAAGGGCGTATTTTTCTGCTAGAGAAATGAAGTCTTTTGAACAGAAAATAATTCAACCAGTCGCTCCCGTTATATACACACCCCAAGCCCTTGCTTCACATGTGAGTCTGTGTCTCCTTTGGCAAGACCGTGTTTGAGACCGTATTCCGATGCATCACTGACCCCCACTCTCCTTGGTATCTGGACCGGAGTACTTCCCTCCTTCCTCGTTTGATCCGATTCCTCTTTCTCATGAGTCAATCTTGAACATTGGGGGTGTGGCAAGCTGCCCAAGACCGTACTGAGACATGAATATCGTCCCTCTTTCCTACTTTCGTTTAGCCCGAGCACAACAGGATCTAGGCCTGATCTGCTAGTACAACGAGGCCCCACATCACCGACGTCGTGCTTCCTGCTTCACGCCATCGAGCGGAGCCGCCTGACCACGACACCTTCACTATCTGTATGCATTGCTCGACGGCATGACTCGATGAGCTGAACAATGAGACATTGATGATCAAACATCGAGTCAGACAGAGACCAAAACGCTTTTCGAAGGTATGGAACTAAACTGCGGGCAAAAGTGCGGAGCTGTGGATATGACATACGACGACGTGGACATACGGGATGCTGGAGCACTTTTGCTTTGGTCTTGAGACTTGCATGAAGACCATGAACTGACTTGCACGCCTGCTTACGGTTGCGGATGGTATCTATAAATGGGGTGTTTCTGGTCATCGTTCAATACTCCACAATACACCACCAGCATCCGCAACAGAGTACCGTTCAGTACACCAGCATGTCATCAATCAAGCAGGAGCTACTTCCTGTCGTGGAGAAGACAGAGGGTGTTGGCAGAGACACGCCACAGGAAATGCCACAAACTGGTGACAAAGTAACCCCCCTCTTGCGCTCGCTGTTCCTAGAGTGGATACTTACAGGCCATGTGTACAGCCCGTCGAAATGAGCACCCCGAGTCTGGACACTCTTAGAGAAGCAATTCCTCGGTCATGTTTCGACCGGTCTACTCTTGGCTCTTTTGCTTATCTCCTGCGCGACGTCATTTACGCGGGGCTCCTCGTGTACCTGGCGGTCAAGATAGACTTCATCCCGGTCCGATCAGTGCGCGTGGCTGCCTGGATCATCTATGGAGTCTTGCAGGGCTTCGTGGGTACGGGCCTCTGGATCATTGGGCACGAATGCGGGCACGCGGCCTTCTCACCGAGCACAGTCATCAACAACACGACTGGCTGGCTGGTGCACTCGTCCCTTATGGTGCCGTACTTTTCCTGGAAAATCACGCATGCAAGGCACCATCGCTACACGGGGCACATGGAGAAAGATGTCGTTTTTGTACCTCGGCTACACCAAGAGGGGAAGTCACACTCGAGGTTCACCCATTTGTTTCACCTCGCCGAGGATACGCCGGCATACACGCTACTGCACCTGCTGGGGCATCAACTCATGGGCTGGCAAATTTACCTCCTCTTCAATATCACGGCTGGGAAAAACAGTCTCCCCAAGAACGGCAATCGTCGCCGGATATTGCCAAACGCGAGCCACTTTGATCCCAGCAGTGCACTTTTCACTCCATCCCAAAGAGGCCAGATCATACTATCGGACCTAGGGTTAGTCGTCATGGCATCATTTCTCTGGAGGCTGGGATCAGCGATTGGGTTTTGGCGAGTCGCGCTACTGTACGGCATGCCATACCTCTGGGTGCACCATTGGCTCGGTAAAAGCCAAACCCCAGACACATTGACTCAGAAAATCTGCTAACCTCGAGGTACATGAGTTGCCATCACCTACCTACACCACACCCATCCCTTCGTCCCGCACCTTTCTGAGACAGCGTGGTCGTTTACAGAAGGTGCTCTCTGCACCGTTGACCGCAACTTTGGCTTCATCGGTCGCCACTTCTTCCACGAGATTATCGACTACCACGTCGTGCATCACCTTTTCCCCAAAATCCCCTTCTACAAAGCTGAGGAGGCAACGCGAGCCATCATGCCGTTGCTGGGACATCATTATCGGCAGGAGAAGCAGCGGTCTTTCCTCGGGTCTCTTTACTCTACTTATCGCGCATGCGATTCAGCGGCCGACGCTGACGGTTCTGGAGTGGTCCAGTGGGTCCTGTCAAAGCAGTGAGGCAAAGGTGGGGAAACGCAAAAAGTGGAGGCGGGGAAGCCGGGGTATCGAAGCATATCGGAATCATCCGTCCGTTCCCTACTAGTGCGATCGTGCTTAGAATTTCTGCTATTATTGGAGGGACGTTTGGGTTTCGGACTTTTGCGAAAAGAGTTTAGATTCAGTTACCACCCTCATTTAGGTACTGCTATCCACTCATCTAAAAAGATGTAGAAATGATTAGCCAGGCTCCACAATCACCCCATCTACGAGTCGACGCGTCAGATCTGCATTCAGATCTTGCTGGTCTAGAGTCAAGCCATGGCAAGGGACTTGCCACAGTCTTTTCTCAGCGGTTGTATCGGTAAATTTCGGTCGTAAGGATCGGAGCCACTGTCGTACATACAATCCAGTCGGCCGAGAGCTGCAGAAAGCCCGACCTATGTAGCTTAACTTTGGTGAATTGCAATTCTACTTGGACTAGCTTCAGACTTTAGTGCAACCGAGGAGACGGGAGTAGCAATAATGACTGTGCAGCAGACCGACTTGGCAGTTGGACCCACCATGGCCACGGGTATTTTAGATCTGATTATTTACTAATTGTGCTACGGTCATAACAGGGCAGCGATATTGCGGCCAATACTGATTGTCCGGGAAAGATTCGACAATGTCAAAGGTCATCATTGTTGGAGGCGGCATTGCTGGCCTGGCCTTAGCTAATCTCCTCGAACGGGACGAAACAGACTTCATTGTCCTAGAAGCACGCAACGCAGTAGCTCCAGATGAAGGGGCCATTATCGGAGTAGGTCCTAACGGCGCACGTGTTTTTGAACGCATCGGGTGCATTGCGGGTCTGTCGGCGGGTGCGCCGTTTGACAAGTCCATTCTCCGCGGTCTAGATGGCGCACCGTTGCGCATATACGAAGGGGTGGTGGAATTCTTCACGGAAAGGCAAGTGGTACATCTGGACGTGTGAAACGCGTCGGTGCTAATTCGGCTGCTCATGGATAGATTCGCACATCCTGTCCATCTGCTGGAGCGCAGACACATCCTTCAAGTCCTGTACGACAATCTGACAGACAAGAGCAAGGTGAGACTGGGGGAGAAAGTCATTGGAATAGAGCAGAGGGAGAACACAGTTACCGTAAACACCAAGCAATCCACTTATTCGGGGAGCATTGTTGTTGGAGCAGATGGCACCTACAGCAGGGTAAGGAGACAAATGCTCCGCTCCGCGCCGAATCCAAACCCCTGTACACCCTTGGGATCGAAAGGTAATCGTTAGCAAGGCCTCCCGTTCTGACTCATCACTAACCGTGCATCGCAGGCTGGTCGTCGTGCGGTTTCGCCTGTCTTTTTGGCATGTCGCCATCACGCAGCGAGTTCGGCCCTGGAACAAATACGATAGTCTTCAAGCGCAACCACTCCTATCTCATGCTTGGCGGGGCAGGCGGGCGGATGTCATGGTGTCTCTGGCACCGGCTGGAGCGGCGACTCTACTTGAATGTGGATGATGTTCGCTTCTCAAAGTCAGACGAGCTTGCCATCGCGAAGAGATACTGGGACGACTGCGTTGCAGAAACCGTCACATTTGGGGAGCTGTACCAATCTCGTATCACATCGACTGTGACCGCGTGCATGGAGCACGTTTTCCCACAGTGGTACGATGGACGCATCATCATCATTGGGGACGCCGCGCACAAGGTACGTCCCGCTGCTTGTGTCTCAAGCGACACGCGCTAACCTTGAACTCAGCTAGATCCAACGTCAGGACAAGGAGCCAACGCGGCGCTCGAAACGGCGGCTGCGCTGGCCGACGGCCTTCGCCAGGGAAAGTTTACCAGCGGACCGAATCTCAGCCATGGCCTCGCCAGCATCTTCGCTGACGTGCAGGCCAAGCGCATGGGCAAGGTAAAGTGGCTTCTGAAGGACTCCACAAGACAGCAGCAGCTCAAGTCGATGGTTACGCGGCCGCTGGAAGAAGTTGCGTTGGGCAAGATTCCGAAGCTGCCGATAGAGAGGGCCTTTGAAGGCTACATCAACGCACTGGATCCTGACGTGACTCACGAGCGTGATGCTGGCAGCAAGCTATGATTCATGGTCCCTGCAGAAACGCCTGGAGTGGTGGAATTACTACCGTGCTTGTTGCGGTTGGTCTCTCTTTTGCTAGCGTGATTCCGCCGCCAATCCATGTTTGCCCGGTTAGGTATCATATGATCGGCGTTGTAACTCGCCAAGCAATGCATATCTCTGTCCACGCAACAGGCCCGTGCTCTCTACAGTGCTTTGCTACCGGAGGCGGCCTGCGGTGATGGTAATTGGCCCGGGAGGCCGGGCCGGGCGGGAGACCCGACGGGCTGGTACAAAATGCGCCCAGCCGCCTGTCAGGTACGGGACATAAATACAACCCGTCTGTCGGAGACTTCTACTTGCCCGAATACTCCGAGCTCCGCCACGTATCAGTCCGCAATGACTGCAGGCCCTCTTGACACCCTACGCCCTTTTGGGCTCCCGCCCACTCCTGTCATGTCCATCATCCTCACCTACGCCATCAACGTCTTCAGGACGCCGCGCCAGTTTTACGGCTCGGTGATCAAGTACAATGACGACCCAACGGAGGCGCTTGTCCGTGCCGAACACGAAAAGGGCCACGTCAGCCCAAAGCGACTCGGAATGATGCGGCGGTCAGCCGCTGCGTCCAGTAACCTCCAAGAATGCGTCCCTGTTTTTATTGCCGGAGCGATGGCCGCTTGGGTGGGGGGCGTGGATCCCTACCGCCAGAATGTGTACCATATCATCTGGGTCGTAGCGAGATGGGCCTACAAGGACGCATATCTGCGCCGATCCGGATTGCTTCGCACCGCATTATAGTGAGTCCTCGTAGTTCTCAGGGTGTAGTTCGTGTATCTCACAAGCTTGGCTGAGTAGTTTTGTCTCCATGTTCGTCAGCATTGCGCTACTTGTTGAAGGAGGAAACCTCGTTACGGACAGATACTCTGCTTAGTGCGCACCATCATTCTTTCCATCCGTCCGAAGCAAGAGAAGAAAGACGGGGAAAGTGTTTGTGCAAGTAGTCATCTTGTAGGGCTAAGTCAATTAAGTTGGAAATCACTATCTACTCAAGTTTTAAAAGATAGCGTCGAGCGTGGGGCGGCTGGTTGTAGCAGCCCATTTCTCTTCTTGCGTATCCGCGATGGTGGCGGGAACGATGTAAATGCAGACTGGTATACGCCTAGAAAAGAATATCATTAAAGGTAATATTCTTCTATTACTTCCTTTAGTAAGTTCTTTAAAGTCTTAGGCTATCTTAGTAATTGCGCGATGGAGGTAATAATTTACGATTGTAAGAATTGCCGGCGCTGAACGCCATCCACCAGCGTAAAGACAGTGTAACTGTATCACTTCTTTTGGAGAATACAAACGAATAGAATTTGTGGTATGGGTGGACGAAGATAATACCGTTACATGTTGATGAATTTACCTTAATAGCCACTAAACTAGCTTTGGCTAGCAGCAGTTCTATCTGCAGCTTGGTTCGCTAATGCCGTTCATCTATGGTGCCGGGTTGCTCGCCGGCGGCCGAGAGCGTGCACACTAGCTTGACGCCCGACACACCGCCCCCCTCAGTCAACAGGACAACCAGCGCTGCCGGGATGGCGTCCAAGCCCCGCCCGACAACACGATGGCGGATGGCAGCGCAGCGCAGCAATGCTACCGAGCAGCGTCTCGGCCTCCCTAAACCCAGGCAAGAGCAAAGTCACGGGCGAGGCCGGGCTCGTATAGGTCGACGTCAGTGCCAGAGGCGGCCATGGCGAAGACCCACAAGGGCCGGACCGTCCGGCGGGAGGGCGCAGCGGGCGAGAAGCGGTCGAGGACGTAGGTAGCGGTCGCCGGCGGGCCCGAGCGCGGCGTGGCAGAGGGGCGTCGTATTGGGGGGTGCTGGCGATGCAGTCGATGGCGATATCGAGCCAAGAGCGTGCGGATGTCGGCGGCACAAGTGGCGGCGTGGTAGTCGAAGTAGTGAGTAGCGCCGCTGCGGTAGGCGAGGTCGAAGTTGTGGGGCGAGCAGACGGCGATTGGGTGGAGGCCGGATCTGCACGGGTGCGGGTGTTAGAGCGACACATCCGAAGAGTGGGGCTTAAGGAGCTGGGGGATGAGCGTTCCAGTAGCGGTGCTGGCGCCGTATACGAGCGCGTATGGGCCCGCTTGTTGCTGGGGCTGTTGCGGATGAGGCAGGTTGAGCGTCTTGTATCTCCTCCGCCCTTACCCTCCACTGCCACCTCGAGTCCCACCTCCAGTCCCACATTCACTCCCACATCCACTCCTAGCTCTATATGCTCTTATCGAAGCTTATCCATTGGTTGAAGTTGAGGTGGGACTGGAGGTGGCAGTGGCCGTTAAGATGCCGATTAGCAGCATCGACGCCTCGTCGAACACGAGGCCGTCCGGGAGCTCAAGCACAAAGTCGTATCCGCAGACGACGCCGCACACTCGGGCGCCCACCCGCAGGTATGCCCGCATTGCGACGACTGCGCCCGCAAAGCCCAGCGGCAGTCCGGCTTTGACCATTTTCGCATTCGCTGGGTTCAGGGCCGCGGCCGTCTTGATGAGCACTTGGCCGTCCGAAGGGCACGGCAGCGGCAACCCTCCGACTGACTCTCCAGTGCCTCGGCCCTGCACGACTTGCGCTGTACGCGGTTCCAGAAGTATATGCATCAGCGATACAAGATTCCTTTTACCGTCTTGACGATGAAGGAGTGGATATTGAATGCTAAACAAAATGGCATGGTGAGTATCTTGCTTCATTTATCCTGGCGGTTGATCATTATGGTCTCAGGCGGAGCGTAGCTGACCACACTGCTTCACGACCGATGGGAATCTAGGCTTTAGCTAGCCAATAGCTCATTTCCACTCGCCCTACCACGTCATGATCCTTTTTTTTTTTTCCCGAGCCTGCAGCAATTATGCGAGGATCGGTGCTCACATTTATCTTAAAAATTTCGCCGAATAAAGTATCAATCAATGCGGCACGAATCGCTGCAAATAATACACAATTCAGAAAAATCAATGGCATGAAATCGGAGTTAGTGGCAAGAAGTGACAGTTAAATTTGCGATGAAAAGCATATTGGGAACAAAGTCCAGGAGGATCAGCGAATGTAGACAAGCAACAAATGATGTATCTGCCGTGAATGACCGAGATACACGTCGCTGAGACATCGTCGAGTAAATTGATTGAGAGTGATTTCAACGTGTAAAGAGCCAATACCAAGTACTAAAGTCAAAAATACATACGTCGGCGCCTGGTACCTGGGGCACTGCTGTCACCATCTCGCCGCTCAACCAATGACCTGCTTGCTCATTTCGGAACCGTAGCGCCCTGGAACTTGGATGCAGCCCTTGCCTCTAGTTCCTTGTCCGTAAGGAGAGGAAGACCCACAAGCTCATTGTCAACCTTTTGATACGCGGACCGATATATCCCTCCAAGAAGAGATGCATTCAGAGTGGAGAAGAGATGGCCAATGTTGCCTGGGTCCTTCTCTAGGTATTGAAGACCTCTCTTCAGCTCTTGCTGCGCGTCAAGCTTTGTTTCGGTCCACTGCGTTCCCAGTGAGCTGTACTTCTTCGCCCATTCAACGACCTTTGCCTGAGTCAAAACAGCCTCATGGATGAAGATGTTGCGGTTCTTTGTAGCCTCAGGTGCTTTGAGGGCCCCGGATACCGCACGTCCAACACCGGACACGCTCGTAGAGCTGAAGGGATGCTTTCCCTCGTCATACAGCCGAAGTGAATGGGCTTTGGGGTCGAGGATGAAGGAAAGGTCGAGGACAAATTCCAGGAATGCTCCCACGGAGAAAATCGTGTACTCGAGCGCATCAGAAGCTGCTTTGTCCTTGAGGTAGTCCTGGATTTCCACCATGGGATGCAAGATGGGCAGCGTTCGAGCATTCGGGTCGGTCGTAAAGGAACCCCAATCAGCCGGGATGTAGCGTTTCACTCCGGCTTTGATGCTGGCATCGATGATCGTTTTTTGGCCCAGTATTCCAGACATTCCTATCGTGTTGACAACAACATCCTGCCCAGTCAAAGCCTCTACGACACTTTCCTGGGAGGAATAATCGACTTCATGAACCTTCACACCGGAAGGAATGTCATGAACGCTTGAAGCGCTACGGCTTAAGACAGTCACTGTAAATTGGTCCTTGGCCAGCTGTTCGAGGACTGCACTGCCAAGTAGGCCTTTCTGTGGCATTTTAACTTGTGTACATGCGGAGTCGATTCATGAGAGGGACTTACGCCAACGAGAGCGACTTTTTGAAAGGATGTCATTTTGGAAGGTCAGTCGAGCCGATTCAGGGAATCTGTTAGGATTTAATTTGGGGCTCTGCGATAAGTTCCTAACGGGTTGATGTACTCACTGTGTGGTCCCTATGTCTTACACTCGGTGATGCGTTTTATCACACCACGACAGGAACCAATTTATATGTATAAGAAAGCCATTACTACAGACCTATCACATCATCGTGGAATATTCAGACATCACTCAGGCTATTTGTCATGGTGCTTATGTGATGAACGAGTACACTTTGTCCCCGTAGTGCTTTTCGGCCGAATTTCTAAGCTATTCGGATCCGAATATATCCGGTTCCGGATTCGAATACGTTCTGAATACGCTCTGTTCCGGATACGAAAACATCCGCGTATAAAGAGCGCTAAGTAACTTTAAGCTTTATTTAAGGGAGATATCTGTAATCCATCATTCATTCCCCGTTCCAGTGCTCGCGAAAGAACCCGTACACAGCAGAGAGCGGGTGGCCTTAAATCATCTATTAGCCGTTGTACTTTGGAGCAGAAACTTTTGCTTGGGAAGTAGACCACGTGAATGAGAGAGCAATGTAGTGAGGTATATTGTCGAGAGATTTACAGCAACTTCGAAAGCAGAGCTTCGGTGCAGGACGATTGTCTTCGTAGAAGAGCGTGAATTCAATCAAGCGAACCTGCCGTTCCCGAAGTGCTTCAGAGTCGACCGCCGGGTTACACTGGTCCAAAGTTCTCCTCGAATAAAGCCAGAGTCGTTGTGGAGAGAACTCCATAGTCGATTGCGGCTTGTGGCACTGGCCAGATGGATGGTTCTCGAGAGGAATTCGACAAGTCAACAGTGGCGCTGAACACAACTCTAATTATGTATTAACCAATCAAAGCGTATCCAGAATATGAGTACTGCACATGCCTCATTTCAGCTTCACCGCCTCGCGCCGTTATCGAAGATTAATGCTAGTACTGAAAGATAAGAGCCCAGCGTATCAGTTGGCTCTAAACCACATGCAGGCGTTGAACGCAGGGCGAGATAAGATGTTAAAACACAACTTCGGCTTCACCTTCCGCTTGGCTTTCCCCAAGACAGACATAAGGCACCGGATCATGTTGATGGCAAAGGCGACATATAATTTACAATTTTTCCTTCCTAGCGGTATCTCAATAGCGACAACGAATGCGGTGGCGTTGGCCGATCTACCCCGGTAAGAACTTGTGAGACAAAGGCCCCTCACACGGAAGCCCCGCGTAACACGTGAGCCCTAAAGCTCCTCATTTTAAGACCACATAGCAATCGGGTTCGTGGCATTCGTCGGCCTCTCCTGCATCACGTCCCAGTGTTCCACAATGCAGCTCCCATTTATCCTAAGGATATCCACCACAGCAGTCGGCTGCGCCGCCCCCGCAAAGTTTACTCGCAAAAATGCATAACCCCAATCATCCTCGAAGGCGGTGTTGATGATATCGAAAGTCGCACCAGCGTCAATAACTGCTTGGACGGCGTCTATGGAGTTCTGCCGCCCGCTGAGAGTGTTGGGATTGTGCTGGATATAGTCCTCAGCAACGTAGGTTAGGTAAGCCTCGGTGACATTCCCGCCGGGTGTGTAGATCAGGTTGGTGAAGTTGGTGAAGGCGGCGCGTTGCTCTTCAATAGTTGCGCTACGAGGTGGGCAGTGCGAGCTTAGATCGGATTTCGAAGTCGAGGTTTCTTTCAGTTCTGGTGTTGCGGCGCCGGCTGTGAGAGGGAGGGAGCTCGTAAGAGCGTAGAGTATAGTAGAACTGAAGATCAACATGTTGATAATGCTTCCTTTTCTTGTTTAGTCAAACAATTGAAATTAAATTCTTCTACCTTCCGTTCGAAAACAGGAAATCTTTTCATTTATATACCTTCTCTTATACGAAGCCGGAATCCGGAAAAGCTATCCGTAGTTCGATTCAATAGTTGCGTACCAGTTGTATCTTTTAATTTGTAAGCTTGCCAAAAAGCTTAGACTTCTTTTCAATCTGTGCGTCGATGTTTCATGGCTTCGAGCAGCGGGGGCTGAATAAGTAGAGTTCCTATCTTCCGAGGTAAGCCGAGTTTCCTATTTCTCGGTTCAACTCGGATGCGACACACACAACGGGGCAGTCTTTAGCCGATGTTCCGTCCGATCAGCCAATTCTAAAGCATATAATCGATTAGATTATAAATCACTATACACCTGTACGTATCACAGGGATGTGCGCCGGACCAACAGCGCCCGGTACTCCGAGTATTGTAGACATCTATCAATTACTGCTTCCGGAACAGCACAGAACGATACGCTAACTACGTATAAATACTGAACTATGTTTATGAGCTACGGCTACTCTACAGGATTCAAACTGAGAACACATCGAAAAAAATGGAACTGGCCAATGAAACCCTGTCCATCAAACAGTACCCTTCTAGTGGCCTATCGGCTCTGGTGATCGGCGGCGGCATCGCAGGCCTTTCGTTTGCGATTGAGGCTTATCGAAAGGGACACGATGTCCGAATTGTTGACCGACGACCAAATTTTGATGATTATGGTAAGAGATTGAAGACTGTTCACGGGGGAGGAGGAAGGCTGCTGAAACGATGAATCTGCACTGACCATCTTTTAGGCGATGTCATCGCTCTGCAACAGTCTGCTCTACGAACACCCCAACAGTGGCCCAATTTCATGGACCGACTGCGGAATGTCAGCATCTTTTCGCCTCTCGACATGCGCAAGTACGATGGCACGTCGGTCGGTCAATTCCCCCCTACCAACCCAGACTATCCGAGCCTGGTTACCACTCGTTCAGAGCTCCACAAGCTCCTTTATCAATACGCCCAGGAACTTGGAATTGCTGTCGAGTTCAACGCCACGATTGCCGATTATTACGAGACGGACGAAACCGGCGGCGTACTCCTCAGTGACGGCCGGAAACTTGAAGCTGATGTAGTCGTCGCGGCGGACGGTGTGGGCTCCAAGGCTTGTCTACTTGTCTCCGGCTACAAGGACAAGCCTAGCAGCAGCGGTTCTGCTGTGTACCGTGCTACGTACCCGGTTGCCGTAGCTCTCCAAAATCCAGTCATTGCGGAATGGCTTGCCGGTCACGACACTTACGTGGCCATGTTCATGGGTCCAGACGCGTACGTAGTCGTTGGTAGGACTGAAAACACAGTATGCTGGGTCATGACACGCAAGGTAAGTATCTGGCTGCTATCAGCACCACTATAACTGAACATATCACAGGACGATGGCGAAGCTGAAGAGAATTGGAACAAGACGGCACCTACGCACAAAGCTCTGGATTATGTCAAGGGATGGGCGCCCATCGTGCAGGAAATGATCAAAACAACGCCGAATCAGACTTGCACCGATTGGAAGTTGATGTGGCGTGACCCACAGGACAGTTGGGTATCGCCTTGCGGTCGAGTTGTTCAAATTGGCGATGCTGCACATTCCTTTTTGCCAACTTCTGGTGCTGGTGGGACTATGGCGATGGAGGATGCATTTTCCCTTGCATCTTGTCTACAGCTGGCCGGAAGGAGCAATGTGCCCTTGGCGCTGCGCGTTCACAATAGACTCAGGTATTTCAGTCGTCCCCCTTCTCTCCTACCATCCTGTCCCCGCTTGACTGACGCATGCAGATTTCAACGTGCATCGTGTGCATTGAAAACGGGCCTGAAGAATCGTCAGCTCTTCCACAAAACGGACTGGGAAGCTGTGGCCAAAAACCCAGAGATAGTCGGTAAATTCGTTGGTGACTGGATAGTGAAGCATGACCCGGAGGCATATGTCTATGAAAACTACGGCAAGTGCGTTAATCACCTGCTCATGGGAGCCCGTTTCGAGAATACCAATGCCGTTCCTGGGTACCGTTACAAGCCATGGACAGTTTCGGAGGTTCTTAAGGCTTATGAGGAAAATGGACAGCTTGCCGACGAAGGTGAATGGTTATAGCTGCACAGCATGTAAAGATTTCCAGCTGTAGATTTTGAATTTGAACGCTTGGTTTTGCATTTTGTAGTGTGTGCACTTCTTCCAGCTTGTACGTATCCACTTAAGTGTTGCTCAGATCGAGCTTGCTAGCTGACTGCTGGCTTACACACACTGACAAAGCTCAGGATATCTTGGCATTGGGTATCATTTTCCACCAACATCTGAATGCGGGGCTCGCAAACATGGTGTGCTGTACATTGAAAACGGAGATCCAGTAATATTTCCAGGGTCTATCTGTTGTGCCGGAGCGCTTCCCTTTTCGGCGGCTAGTGCTGACAAAAACGAGGCTTGCTGGTCGCTGCTTGACCTGATCCGTGCTTATCTGGATGGGGGCCAAAATATATCCCCGTCAAAACACCACGACAAGTCGCTCTTCCTACACGCTTAATTGGTGGGATATGATGTCGTACAAAGGCACTGGCCTTAGATAAACGCATAAGAATATCATCATCAATTTTATTCAGCGCACAGTCACAAATGCATCCAATTTCGGCGGGTGATCTTTCAACCACCTTATTTATCCTTGCCTAGTCCCTGGAAACATTACTCGTACGGCCTTAGCGTCAGCATACCAAAGTCGCAGTCCTTACCAGAGTGGTACTCATGCCCGCACTTAAACTAGGCGAAGGTTCGGCATCCTTCGCACTTGCCTGATCTGAACCGCATAAATACCCATGGCCACGCGTCAATTGAGATCTCGATCGTACTCCACAATCCCTCGACAACATGTCTTCCCCCGCCGAAGCGCCTCTTGCGCTGTCACTACCACTGGCTTCGGTGGTGCTTGGTGCAGCTACCCATATATCGAGTCTTAAGCTCCAACTGGACGACTATGGATGGCGCCTTCTCGGCCTCTGGAATTTGACGTTAACTCTGTTATTCCTCTGGCTCAGCCGTAGTTACGATTTCCTGGCGGCGACTCGTCTGGTCCTTACATTTGCGGCCACATTTCTCTTCGGCTTCTTCGGCAGCACCACCGTCTACCGTTTCTTCTTTTCGCCTCTCCGCAAATTCCGTGGTCCGTGGCAGGGCGTGTTGACTTCGTTCTACCGCCTGCACGCAGCCATTACTACAGATGTCCGTCTCTTCCGTTCGATAGACAGCCTTCACAAGCAGTATGGCGATTACGTCAGAATTGGAGCGCGGGAGATCTCCATCCTTAACCCCTTGGCAATTCCTCTCCTCTACGGAGCCAAGGCGCAATGTAAAAGAGGCACGTGGTACCATCACTCGCCTGAGGCCGAGGAAGATAGGCAGGTGCTACTTATTGCCGATCCTACCATTCACTCCTGGAGGAGGAGGATCCTCGACAGAGGATTCAGCAGCAAAGGCAAGTGGCTCCCTCAACTTGCCATCAGAGCACAATTCTGTGGAGACATTGGCCAATTCAGTCTGGATAAGAGACTGCATACTTCATGCCAAAATGGAACTTGGGTCAGGAGAAGAGCTGCAAAAAAAAAAAATAACTCAATATTGGAACTTTATCTAACGTCCTCTCAGCTCTTGCCGATTACGAGCCCCGCGTTCAGGAAGTGATCAACGACCTCATTCGAGCTCTCGAAGCCCGAACAGGAAGCTCGGTTAACTTGACTGACTGGATCAGCTTCTTCGCGTTTGACGCCATGGGTCGGGTTGCTTATAGCCAGGAATTCGGCATGATCAGAGACGGAAAAGGTTCAGTTACGTTTGCAGGCAAGACCACGTCTCACGAGGCTCTACGCGCCACTATGAAGATGTACGGAATTTTCGGGCCCGTCCCATGGCTTTTCAAGATGATCAGCCAAATCGGCCTGGTCGGCGAGATGGCAACCTTCTTCCAGTGGTGCCACTCCACCATGCGCACGAAGCAACAGGTGAGAACTCCCTCTCAGACCAACCGTCCACTTGAACTCTCTCTGACCCCAACCCCAGAGCTTCGACGCCATCAACGACACCCCCACCGACATCTCCAGCTGGATCATCAAGTCCCAAAATGACGCATCCGACATCAACAAGCGCCCGACGCAGCGCTCGCTCGAAAACGACTCCATCCTCCTCATCCTCGCCGGCAGCGACACCGCCGCCTCCGCCATCACCAACGCCATCTTCTACCTGACCCAGGACCCGGCCCGCCTCGCCAAGCTCCGCGCCCAGCTCGCGGCCCTGCCTGACCGCAGCCTGAAGTCCCTCGGCACCGTGCGCTACCTCGACCACGTCATCAACGAGACTTTGCGCCTGAAGCCGCCGGCCATTGAGGGCCTGGTGCGCGAGACGCCGGCGGGCGGCCTGACGCTGCCGGATGGTGTGTTTGTGCCTGGTGGGACGATGGTGTCGATTCCGCCGTGGACGCTGCATCGCGACACGCGGTTCTGGGGTGAGGACGCGGATGAGTTTAGGCCGGAGAGGTTTGAGGGGGTGGATTTGACGAGCGAGACGGTGCCGTGGATGCCGTTCACACGTGGGGCTTACACTTGCCCTGGCAAGCAGCTGGCGTACATCGAGATGAGAGGTGTTATTTCGGCGGTTGTGATGGGTTTCGAACTGACTCTTGCGGAGGGACAGAGTCCGAAGGAGTTCGATGAGGGGTGTCAGGACTCGTTTACGTTGACTAATCCGCCATTGATGGTGGATTTGAAGAAGAGGGAGGTGTGAGGGGGATGTTGAGGGGGATGCTGTGATGTTGATATTGGAAGCAATGTTGAAATATGTTATTCATGATTTAACACGCACTGTAGCCACACGTGGTAAATGAAGGAACGCTAAAAATTACCATGTATGATATCCCCGCAGAGTTTACTACTGAGGACGTGATGGGTATGCATATTTTCAAATTTATTCTCAGAACTCAGTCCATCATATCAATCCGCTGCCAGACCGGTAAGCAAGGTAGGGAATTTAACGCATGCCTTATCCAATAGATGGAGCATCCATATCCGCTACAACAATTCGGCCCACTCCGTAAGCTAAATGTTTCATAGGCAGGGCTAGCTTGGATGTTGCTGCTTGAATATTGAATGATTCGATGATCGCTTTGCAAAACGCTGAAGGTCAGCTGGGTCGCCAGCAAGACAAATTGTGATCATGAATGCACGTTGGCCGAGGGCTTGTTCCATCAATCGAACGTCGTTCCCGAGTCCGGTAAGTCCGCCTCACGGAATAGTGATAAGCAGGTAAGTTTTAGAGTAGAATCTTTCTTCCTTAAGCAGAAATATTTCAAGTAAGGCTAGGTTCCCATCTTGCTTTGTGTATTTACGGTATTAATGCATTTATAAAGACAACTGGAATTTAGGGATTTAGATTTTGGAATATGCAATGAAGAGGGGTTGGAACATGAATTTTTAATTGTTGATTATTTCAGTTCTGCTGAAATAACATCGCAGGCTTGGAAAAAAAGGTACCATGACGCGGGAGAGCGGGTAGGCCCGAGCCATTGGCCAGCCAAAGTCTAGAATCCCATCGGACATGAGGCAGTGTGGCCAGCTGCGTCCAATGGATGCGTCTAGAGGGCTAAGAGAGTTAGACGGAGGAAGGTAATGTGATGGGTAAGGAGATCTTACAGAAGCTTATCGTCCTAGAGTAGGCACAAGGCTGCACCCGTATCGTATGTATAATTTACGGCCGGTATTGCTCACGTCGAGGCGGCTAGTTCAAACAATACCAACGATCTTTTAATGCGCTAATGAATGATCCCTGCGTGAACGGCAAGGCTGAGCATCTTATGCGCCGCGTGCCTCTCGTACATAGCCACACACTCCCCTTATCTCTTGCGCCCCGATGCTCCCTCGCCACCTCCCAGGCGGCCCTTATTTGGTTTAGTATATTCCTGATTGAAAGTATTTGGGAATTCCTAGCCAATAGATAAGCTCCGATAATTGCTAGGAGCAGTGGGCTGGGAGGTGAGGAGGGAGCATCGGGGCGCAAGAGATAGTACGTCCGCTACCGCTTATGTTACACCAACCTCGCTTCATGTTACTATTCGTGGTAAAGGCAGCCCTAGATGCCTCAGCGCCCAGCTCTGAGACGGGGCAGCCAATGGCTTAACAATCCATTTTTCGCCGCATTTCTTGGGGCTGACCCCACTTTGTTTCTGCCTAGCACATCTTCAGCCTTCCCACCCGCCCCGAACTGTCTTTCCACCGCACTTTCCATCCCGTTTCTCAAAGGCCGCATGAACATATTGCCTCCAGCAGTCCCGATAAAAGCGCTGCCCATACTCGACAAACTCATGAATCATGGGCTCTGCGCAGTCAGGGGAAGAAGGGCGATCCAGCAAGCGGCTAAAGAACGCCCAGGGGCAACCGGCTCCCCCACCCTCATCCTCTCCAAAGGCGTGTCTGTCCCTAGCACTAGTTGGATCAGCTCCAGAAGTTCCTGGAAACAACGGAGCGATCTCAGGCCCAGGAACGGCCTTGCCGCGAGCTGAAAAGCCACCACAAACTCTGAAGCGCCCACCGCCCGTCCATCCTGCTTCCGCAGACATCACCCAAGAGTCACCAAGTTTCTCCAACAAGACTTTCAGGCTCAGGGGGATTCATAAGAAATGGGATTGCAGTCGTGTGAAGGAGCAGGTGAAGGTCGAATTTCGTCTGCCAGGTGCAGCTCAGGTCCATATTCGTTCCGTGTCGCCTGATCCCTCTAATTTCGAACGCCAAATTGCAACTCTCGAGCTCTCAGAGATGCCTAATGGAATATCTCACCCGAACCGCCCTTCAGAATGGATGCCACATTCTAGAGAAGACTTGGTCCTTGACACAAACTTCTTCGGGTTGACGCCACTACACAAAACAGACGACGCCAAATGCACATTGAAGTAAGTTTATTCCGACGTCTAATTGCCTCTGTTGAGTGATTGTTGACCATGCACGGTCTAGTGTGATTGCTGTACCTGGATTGAACGGTCATGCTTTTGGCTCTTTCAAAGCTAAAAGCAAAGGTCGTACGTACATGTGGTTGCGAGACAGCCTCGTGAAAGACCTTCCTCATGCACGCATATTTATCTACGGTTATGATACAGAATTGCAAGGGAGCCAGTCATTCGAGAACATTGGAGATCTCGCTCTGAAGCTTCAGCATTCTATCAACGTCGTCTCAAGAAATGAGGTAAGAATCTTCTGAATCATTAAAGTCTAATCTCTAGAACTAAAATGACACTAGCATTTAAACGCGGTACGGAATACGGTGTTGATTGGTCATTCTTTAGGCGGAATCGTGATTAAAGAGGTGCGTGGATCAGCTTGACCCTTTCCCCTCTACTTCGTACACTAACAAAGGCCATCAGGCTCTCAATAAGATATTCGCCGCGCAAAGCACAGACGAAGCCAATATGAACTCAATTTATGGACTGCTCTTGTTTGGTGTCCCCAATCAGGGAATGGCTATCGAGTCCCTAATCCCGATGGTCAACGATCAACCGAACCGACAATTAGTCGAAACCCTCAACGCAAATTCAGATGTTCTCCGCCATGTAACGGACGACTTTTTTTCCTCGCTCAAATACTCACATATAAAAGTCATCTATTTCTATGAGACGGAAAAATCGCCCACGGCAACTCAGGTATGAGCAATCTCACAATCAAATTACGGATACATACCTGACCTCTGATAGACCAATGGAATTTGGTCAATGTCGGGACCGCCAGAAATCCTAGTGGGTCGCCACTCTGCGACTGAGAGATGGCAAGATGAGCACAATACAAGGTATCCGGTCAAAGCGACGCATTCCGGAATGGTTAAATTTGAGAACGGATTCGAAGAGACATACGGTACTGTGTTGGATCATTTGAAGAGCTTTCTGGAGAAAGCTAAGGGTTAGTGTTTTTGGTCGTCGATCATCAAGTCTACTTAGCTGAATATACCTTTTAGTTTGCATTCGCAAATTATCCGATTCGGAAAACGGTTAGTATTGGTGGCACGCCACCAAAAACATGCGGCTGATTATGAATGTAGAGTGCCTGAAATCCCTATCGTTCCCCACACAGGACACTCGACAGGGAAACGTTCACACTGCCCATGGCACTTGTGACTGGCTTGTTCGGCATCCGACTTATTCACAGTGGTTCAGCGCCCACCGACAGCTGCTTTGGATCAATGGAAAGCCCGGTGCTGGAAAATCAACACTGATGAAATTCCTCTCCAATACCTTAATGAACGACAAAAGCTCCAATGGCTACATTCTTGCATCCTTCTTTGTCTATGGACAAGGGAATGAGATGGAACGGTCAAAACTTGGAATATTACGCTCCTTGTTACACCAAGTTCTCCCTCGGCTACCCGACCATCTGTCTACCCTTACAAAGAAATTTGTGGAGAGGGAAAAGACACGCAGAGACTGGGTATGGAGTGAGGAAGAGCTCATGGAAGTTCTCAGGAGTATCTCTATGCGAGGCCATCATGCGAGTCGCCCCGTCATCATTTTGGTTGACGCTCTGGATGAACTAGGGGAGAAGCTTGCACGAGAGGTGGTAGGCCTTCTCGGAACACTGGCCAGCCAATCGCGAAATGCACAAGCATCTACAACATCAACCAGACAAACCCATATTGGCATGCGAATTTGCTTTTCAAGTCGACATTTCCCTGACATCACACCCCCCGAGCGCCTTAGCATTTGTGTTGAGGAGAATAACTCCGGCGACATCGCTAAGGTCATCCATGAGAAACTTTCAGTTTCGCGCTTATGGAGTACCCAAGAGCTGGAAGACCCCAATGTGAAAGAACTAGAAGGTCTTATCTTTAAGAAGGCTGATGGTGTTTTTCAATGGGTTATGCTCGTCGTCGAACAGATCTTAAAGCCTTTATCAGCCTGCAAAAAGACAAGGGAGCTCCAGATTATGGCGAAAATGCTACCGTCAGAATTGACACCGTTGTACTCCCAAATTCTGGAGAATCCAAGCTTTGAAACATTCCAACTCCTCCAATGGATTTGTTTTTCCCGGCGACCGCTTCGTCTCTTTGAGCTTCGACAAGCTCTTGCACTCAGTAGTGGTCAAACTTACACATCGCTGGAAGAGTATGAGAAACACTTCAACTATCAACTCCACGAGGAACAAGTCCGCGAAATGGTGAAGCATGTTTCACGTGGTCTTGCCGAAGTGAAAATATGTATTCCAAGTCTCCGTGAGACTACTGTGGGCTTTATCCACGAGTCCGTCCATGAATATCTCATGAACGATGGGCTTCTCAAGGTGGCTGGGGGATGTCACGTACCTAACTTCATCAATCTCAGAAAAGTGGACTCAGCCCGCTTGGAAGCCTTTTCGAATGCTCAGATAGCTGCTGCATGCATTAGGTTTCTTCAATCAAAAGAAGTCCAGGAGAACTTAGAAGTGGTCAAACGGGTGAAGTCCTCCGACAGACCAATACATCTAGCTTTGGAAGAGTACGCAAAAGAAAACTGGCTACCTCATATAACACGGTCTCTCATAGATGACAGTCTCCCGGAATTCCTTCTGGAGCTCCTGCCTAGTTCCATAGGGACTGTAGTTCCTGGTATGAACATCAGGGACGTGAAAAGCTTGGTGCCTGATCTGTCGCCCAGTGCTATTCCTCAAAGCTCTTTCGGATACTCCAGAAGATTCAATGAGAGGTTCGACCGGCGTTATCATCTGGAAGGCTTCACAACCGTGCTGCATTATCTGGTTGCCGCAAGATTCTATCCAGTTCTAAACATTCTCGCAAACTGTGGTCAGTCCTTGGACACTCGAGATGAGAGAGGCCGGACGCCTCTCATGGTAGCCATTTTGGAAGCAGATATCAAGGCTACCAATTTACTTTTGGAGTCGGGCCTGGCCAATGCGAATTGCAAGGATAAGCAGCATCGGACGCCGTTGCATTATGCAGCAACGGACTTGTTTTCACTAGATATCCTTGCTGCTCTTCTGGAAAAGAAAACAATTGCATGCAACGAGGTTGATCGAGGTGGGTGCACGCCACTTCTACGGTGTCTAGAATCGGAGAATCCTCATTCAATCATTCTTCAAGCAACCAAATTGCTCCTACACTCAGAAAGGTCTAACCCAAACCTGAGAGACAAGAAAGGAGATGCGGCACTAGCATATGCTGTGCGAAAGGGGTATTCGGCAATTGTCGAACTACTAATCAGGAGACGGGATGTTGAGATTAATTCTCGTAACAAAGACGGAAAAACTCCAATTATCCATGCAGTGCAAGCGTTAGACACAACGGTGTTCACTCTGCTCTTGGATAATGATCGTACATCCCTCAGTTTGGAAGATAATTCCGGACGCAATGTATTGTCATACGCGGTGGAATTGTTGAAACCACAAGATGTTGCCAGACTCGTCCAGAAGCCTCATGTTGGACTTGACAAGCAAGATAACAGCCTCAGAACTCCTCTATCATATGCAGTTTGCATTTTCAGGAGTAATGTTGCTCGCACTCTGTTGAACACAAATGGCGTCAATCCGTTTGTCCGAGACAAATCAGGCCGCAGTCCCGTCTCCTACGCAGCCGAGTTCAAATACAACCATGCGTTCGAGTGTTTATGGACATTCAAAACTGAAAGCAATCGTTGGAATGAACCAGACAACCGAGATCGCACGCCGCTATCGTACGCTGCTCAGCACAACCCAACAGCTGTCAAATTATTGCTTGACGACCATGAGACAGCACGAAATCGAGCTGATTGTAATGGGCACACGCCATTATGGTACTCGGTCGTAAACAATAACCTCGAATCGCTGGGATATTTGCTCTCCGACCGTGAGGTTGTTAAAAGCCCCACCGAAGATCCAATTCTCCACAAGGCCATCGCATCAAAGGATGTGCTCGTAGCAAGCCTCCTCATTCAGGCTGGTTGGGATGTGAACATGGAGGACCAGAGACATCACACGCCTCTATTTCATGTGTGCGATATTGAGACAGCACGCGTGCTACTAAGCACTAAAAGAGTAGACTTCACGGTGAAAGATAAGGATGGAAGGACAGCCCTGTTCTGGATTGCGAAAAACGGATGCCCTGAAGTCATTCGGCTTCTGATTGAAGACTATGGGGTTGATGATGAGGTCGTAGACCGATCAGGATTACTTGCATGGCATTTTGCACGGGACCATGAATCAAAGAGGCTATTGCTTGGACCTCTCAAACCGGATCGAGTGAGGCAGCGGCTAGCGCGGGAGCTTCGAGAAAGGCAGGGACCTAAAAGGGCGATAGAGAGGCCTTCGGACTAGTAGCTAGTGGTACTATTCGAGATAACGTTATTGTATTGTACAGGGAATGTTAGAACTTCAGTAGAGACTTTAAGCGTACTAACCTGCTGATTTCTCAATAAATCAACAAATTTCTGCAGGGATTCAAATAGCGGCCCGTCTGTGTGCATGCTTGCGGGAGTCAACGGGGGGGGGGGCATATGGGGGCGGGAAGTATCATAGTTCAGTGGTGCAAGGAGGTGGAGGGTTGATTTCACTCTTCAAGCCTAGTAATTGCACAAATCTTTCTAGTATGCATTTAACATATTGCATCTTACTATCGATATTTCTTCGGCCGTTATATCCCGTTGAACAATCCATCCCATACTCATAATTTAGCTGGTGGTCTGAGGAACACCAGTGCAGCCGATAGCAATACCCTGGGCGAACAAACCGCCAGCCACAGGAATGAAACCAGCAACCGCCTTAGCAATCTCACCCTGAATACCACAGCCACCAGTCTCGGGGTTCTTCGCAGCACTGATGCTGATAATCAGATCATCAGCCTGCAGCTGGTTATCGATGTAGGCAGTAACGCGCATCTCAGAGGGGACCTTGTAGCCGGTGGTCTTGATGCTGCACTCGACCTGGCTGGCGATGTCGGACGCGTCCTTGCACGCGTTCTCGCAGCTCGTCGCCGCAGCCGGGCCGCAGGCGGCGTTGGCGTCGCCGGCCGTGCCCTCCTGCCAGGTGAAGCCGGTGCAGCCGCCGAAGACGTCGTACTTGTTGCGGTCGGCGATGTTGCGCAGTACCTCCCACATCGACTGCACCAGGCCGTCGCGCATCTGGTTGACTTCCAGGCCGGGCGTCTGGCCCCACGCGCCGTTCATCTTGATCGACACGGTCAGGTCCGGGTCGCTGTCTTCCTTGGAGGTGCACGGGTTGTTGTCCGTGCCCGTCGACTTGTCGGTGATGACGGACCGCTCGTTGCCGGCTGTGTCGTAGATGGTCTGATGGGGTGTCAGTTGGGTTCGTCCAGAGGCTGAGGCGGGTGCAGACGTACCTGCCAGGTGGCAGCGAACAGGTCCATGTTGCCGACGTCGATCATGTTGTCGCTGTAGCGGACATCCATCTGAACCTCGGCAGCGGCCTGCGAGGCCAGAGCCGCAATGGCGAGGAGGACGGCGTTGTTGGAGGTCTTCATGGTTGCTTGCAAAGAGTGGCTTCCCGCGGTGGAGTTTGTGGAAAGAGGGTGTGCAGTCGATGGATGCTGATCTGTCACTGGCAGCTGGATACAGGGCTTTATAGATTCTCGCGCTCTCTGGGCATGTCGTTCGCCTCGCCATTAGGCTTGCCCAAGTAAACTAGCTTCAACCTAGTGTGACTATTGATGTAGGGCCTGAAAGCACAGAGCTTGTGGGGTGAACCATTTTTTGGGGTACGCCAAGATTTGATATCTCTTGGGATCACAAGACGTGGTGCAGACAGCTGGCCAGGAACCAATTCAGCGAGTCAAATAGCGCGGTTTATTCAGGGAAACATTGGTATTCTGCTGTGCGGATCTGTTGATCCGTGGTGGCCTGTTTCGATTTGCGGTCGAACAATTGCTTAGTAGCGTTAGCCCGGAACGCCTTTGCCGAGTACGAGAGAAGGCGAAGTTGCAGGCACAGCGTAGAACCCCCTGAATCTCGAACAAACTGGCAGCCTTATTCATTCCTTACTGACTCTTAAATTTCAGGGCCAAGACCAGGGCGCCCGCTTACCAACGGCTCCGCTGCCGATCATTCGCTCCCGTGCGGCGACTACCGAAAAAGCTCCCGATCAAGCATGTTAGTTAAATGCACGGGTCCTTTCTAAACGCTATCTCTTAGATCCAGCGTTTGGCCTAATAATAGCTAAATTGCGCTCCGTTCATTGATAACGGGAGTTTCCACTTTGTTTAAGGCGAGTGGTGGTTCCGCAGGTGAAAAGTTCCAATTCAAACCAGCGAGTCATATCAAACTTACGGTGGAGACAGGCATCCACAACCCGAAGCGACTGCCAAGAAATATGACGTACACATCCTTATACCACGAGGAGCTCTCCTTACAAGGCGTACTGTGCTGCCCCAAGTAATTTCGGCAAAGGCTGACGGTTGGCTTAGAGAACTGGCTCTAGTCTGCAAATGGAACAAGATTCAACGGAATCCACCCCCGCATTACTCGCACTCAACGAGACAACCGCGTGTGGATCTGTAGATGATTCATTGATCGCCAGAAGGAGAGTCGGAGAAGCGGCACAACGCTAAAATCAAGGAACAGATGGAGAAAATATAGTACCTTATCACCAGCAAAACGATTGTTGAGAGTCAAGAGACGCCGAGTCCCACAATCACCGCTCTTGTCGCTGCCTGACGGCAACCCCTTTGACGGCTCATGCCGCCACACACCACCAGTGTGCCGCTCTTGCCGAACTTCTTTCCTGCTTGACTGAACCAGCACTTCCATTGCAAAACCCATCAAATACATTGTCCAGCGCGAACACTGTCTGCAGGATTTCGAGTGGTATTTGAGCTCTTGGGCCACCCTATCCTGTAATCAAACCGCCAGTCCGTGTTGCTCTTCTAGAGCTGGAAGCTCTCTTTGGCTGCCAACCCGAATCGGCGAATAGCTTCCTCAATTCTCCCGGATGGCGCCGCAGCAAACAAGCGCGGAAGAACATCATTTGATCCCTATGTCAAGGCCTACCTCAGAGCGGAACCAGCTGCCCCGAATGACCAGTGAGCCCTTTTCTACAGATCTGAGGAACAACTCCTCCAGTTCTGTAATGCTTTTGCTCGACGCATGCGGATGCTTGCGCCAATCAAGCTCCATCCAATTCTGCAGATATCAGCGCATCAGCAAACAGCACGCACGTAAGTGGGAAGAGAAGAACTCACAAACATGCCGGCCATGGGCGGGTTCCAGCTGACAACACTGGGGAGATACTTCTCACAAGCACCCACAACCACATTCGGCCGCTTCGTATACTCCTCCCGGATGTGGATCAACCAGTCCACATAGCCCTCGTGGCCCCACGTCTCATCCAGCACTTTAAACAGCATCAGCTGGCTCATCCCGCTGGGACCCTGCGTCGAGACCTCCGCATGCTTCGCATACTGCTCAACCAGCTCCTCCGACGCCACAACCCACCCGACGCGACTCCCCGGCGCGGCGACCTTCGAGAACGAATCGAGCCGCACAGCCCTACTTACCATCCACATCCATGCCCAGCCAGCAATGCGCAGCGTTATCTCGAGCGCAGACGTGCTGCCGACGCGCTCATGGTGACACCTCCCAATCACGGTAACGGCGGATCGTGGACGCTTTCCGTGTGCTCGACAAGCCAGTGCGGCAGCTGCGCGGAGCCGCGCGGCCTTGGTGGTAGTTGAAGGCGGTCGCGATGTTGTAGTTGGACGTGCCGGCGGCCGGGTCGTGCTTGTCGGCGGTGATGGGGAGGCGGTGCTGTCGAAATTGGACAGCGGGAGGGCGCAGTGAAGGTGAGTTCGTCGAAGGGGAAGTATTCTGGTGCAGAGAGGCCTCCGAGGGAGATAATGTCAGGCTAGCTGAGGTAGGTGGAGACGCCTTTGATGCAGGAGGGGGTGCGGGCGAGGCGATTCGGGGCTGAGTCTGGCTGTTGGGTTGTTTCGTTAGTGTTTTCGCTGGAGGGTTTCTCGGTCGATGAAGAATGGATTGGGTGTCTCTGCTGAATGAAGTGATATGAGTACTACTCACCGGTCTATTTCTGTGCTAATGGCTTATGAGCATGGCAGTAAAATTTAAAATCCTCGCTCCGCGATGGCGCGGCGGTTATCTATTGCGATTTGTCGGTCTTCCTCCGCCGTATGTAGATGTCTTCCAGGCCCATAACCTGGCTGCGCCTATTGTGATCGAAGTAGAAACTGGAGGAGCGTTGCCAGTGGTGGTTGTCTGGGGAGGCATTGGGGCTGGGATGAGAGTTTGTAGCACTGTGAAATAGACGGTAGGAATGCAGTCACAATTCTAGAAAGCAGTGCACATTACCATTTTTAAGCCCAGGCCTAAGAAAGCTGTGGTGAACTGAAACGTGAATTCCGATGACCCTCGTGAGCAACGCTATCGCCAAAGAGGCAGAAATATCCGTCGGATCTTTTGAAATTGAGCCATTCCCAAACAGGAAAGCTTTGCCGGACCATCCCGGCCATCCCATCGTATACCGTCACTGACTGCCAGTGAGAAGGATAAAATACAACGTCGGCACGCTTGCTGCGCTTCCAGTCTATTTTTGAAATGACAAAAGACTTTAGAAGGCTGGTTTTGTGGCGTTGGTAGTCATTTGCTGCGCATGCTGACTTCTCAGTGAATGACAGTTGATACTTGTCATCTTTACCACATCTCCCGAATTTCGTAAACGATTCAAAATGAAAATAAAGATATTTGCTGTGGAGTGTACATACTGCACATAGTTCGCATGCCTCGCGCCTCCCGAATGATCTCAAAGATGACTCAGTCTGGCAATTCCAAGTGTCTACAACTGAGCTATGGTAACTCAACCTTCAAGGGGTGCTCGTTCTTCGGGGTTATGACCTGGATGCCTATCTTATCTCTTTTTAAATTGTCATGAAGATATCTGGTAGGTGCTTGCTCAACGTATCTGGGATTAGCCATCGCTTAGTCTGACCTCGGCACTCGGGATGAAAACCGCTTGCCACCTTCCAAATCACTCACCAGCACTTACACGAATCTACTGTTTCTATGACGGGATTTAAATTTCCTGATAGTGATGATATAGGCCAGACCGTTAGTGAATACTGCGTTGAGTTGATTATAGCATTATCTAGAGTCCACGGACCCTGTTGGATGGAAGGTAAGCACAGTTGTTCACCAGATCATAGCGTTCCGTAGACCTTATCATCAACAGGCTTCCCCGCATTTCAATCTTGGCTAAACCCTTGTCTCTTTATAAGCCTGTCTCGATGCAAATTCTGCACCTGCACCAGAGTAGCCTGCCGTCGTTCCTGCCTTCTTATCATCTTCTACAGTATAGAGTACGAGCGACCAGGCCATCATTCGAAAGCCGGCTTCTCTCATCTCCCTTCCTCCTCTCATCCCATTACCACGCTCTCTGTCTTCACGCAAACTCTATTGTTCTCTCAGCAATTGACTCGGTCTTGGATCCCCCGCCCCCATGGCCACCGACATCGAGAAAATTCACGAGAAGGTCGATGGTAACGGGCTGCCCACGACCGAGGGTGGCAACAGCCCAGGTTTGGTTCTAACGGGCGAAGTGTTTGAAGGCAACAAACAATCGACGCATCGAGTAAGGCTATCTCTATTTGGACTGTAATGTTATGTAATGTGCTGAAACACGATGTAGGGACTCAAGTCGCGCCATGCGCAGATGATTGCGTTAGGCGGCACCATCGGTACCGGCCTGTTTGTCGGCTCAGGCCAGACACTTGCCCAGGGTGGACCTGCACTCGTCTTAGGATGCTACTGCTTCGTTTCGTTTCTTGTCTTCTGTGTCATCACTGCAGTAGTCGAGATCGCAACTTGGCTGCCCACGCCAGGAAGCTCCATGAACCTCTTTGCCTATCGTTACGTCTCTCGGTCGCTAGGGTTCGCCCTGGGCTGGCTCTACTTCTACTCTCTCGGAATCCTGGTCCCATACGAGATCACAGCTGCTGCCATCGTTATCGACTACTGGGAGATGCCAGTCGACATCAATATCGGCGTATGGATAACAATTATGCTTGTGGCCATTGTCGCCCTCAACGCCCTTCCCGTTCGCTACTACGGCGAGACAGAGTTCTGGTTCGCTGGAACAAAAGTCATCATGATGCTCGGCCTCATGCTGGTCTCGGTAGTTCTCTTCTTCGGCGGCGGGCCTTCGCATGATCGTCTTGGATTCCGCTACTGGAAAGATCCGGCCCCGACCTTCTTAGCTTCCGGAGATACTGGCCGATTTTTGACGCTGCTCCGGACGCTGAGCCTGTCGGTGGCGCCATTCGCCTTTGCGGCTGAACTGCTTGTTGTCACGGGAGGCGAGATGCAGAATCCCCGCCGGAACCTTCCCATCGCCGGTCGTCGGTACGTTTACCGGCTGATATTCTTCTACGTTGGATGTATCCTGTGTATCAGTGTTATCGTTCCAAGCAACGACCCCAATCTCACCAACGGCGGTACCGGCGCTGGTTCATCGCCTTTTGTCATTGGTATGAACACGATATTGGATCTGAAAAGTCTTATACTGACATTTAGCTATTCAGGCATGAAGCGAAACGGCATTCGGGCTCTCGACTCAGTTGTTAATGCCGGCATTCTCATATCGGCCTGGTCTGCAGGTAACTCGTTTCTATACCTTTCTTCGCGTTCTTTATACGCACTCTCACTGCAGGGCTCTGCCCCACAGTGGTTCACTGCTTGCACTAAGACTGGAGTCCCTTATCGCTGCGTGATGGCCAGTAGCATGTTCGCATTCCTTGCGTACATCAACGTTGCCTCGTCTGCGTCAGTGGTTTTCAATTGGTTTGTGAGTACACGAATCCTACTGCGTACTCAAAATGGGTGCTGACATTTCCGGAAACAGGTCAACCTCTCCAACACGGCTGGGTTCATATCCTGGATTTGCTGCGGTATTGTGTACTTGCGTTTCCGCAAAGCCGCACGGCTGCAGGGCATTGAACCGCAGCTTCCCTACCGTTGCTCGTGGATCCAGCCTTACGGCACATATCTCCAGATGGGAGCTTTCACATTTATGGCCCTTATAAACGGGTTCTACGTCTTCTGGCCGCACAACTGGAATGTGTCTACCTTTCTCACCGCCTACATTGGCATCCCAATATTCTTAGGCATATATTTTGGCCACAGAGTATACTACATGAGAGAGGCATGGGCGCATGATCCAGTAGACGTCGACTTGCACACTGGGCTTGGTGAGATCATTGCGGAGGAAAGGCCATTAAAGGCGCACAAATCGAGGTGGGGGAAGGCGGTCTCAGTGTTCTGGGAATAGGAGATTTCATCCGGATCAACGGATGCGTGTACACTCTGTCTATCGAACTCCAGTGGTAGAGGCACTATAGCCATGTAATGGCGAAAGTTCTTTTTGTATGGTCACCCAGTAGACAATGAGGATTTCGACTATGATAATGTGCAGACAAATTACCGAACATTTATCAATACGAATACATTCACTGCTGTACGAGTGACCAGCACACTTCCATTCGCACCGACATCCAGCTCAGAGACGGGCGTTCTCCACAACATCCAACGCTCTGTGCCTCGGGCAACCTCTACTCTCATATCCAATGAACCCTAAAACCATTTAGCAGTTGATCGGGAGAATCTACTCTAGCGGAGAAGTACAACATTCGTGAGGCCAGAGTCAGGATGGTTCTGTGGGACGGTGTTGCCCCGACGGCATTAATTTCCTATTTCGGTATGGTTCGTATTGTCCTGCTCTGTGATGTCATTGCTGATGGCCTGCAAAAGTTGTACCCACGCGAACATGCGATAGCTAAAATTACGACGGCATGCACCGTCGTGAAGAACATCGTACTGATGTACAAAGTGTGATTGGTTTCCCTACCTTTCCCACGTTGGAGAAACCACGGAATTACAAGGATTTAGGCCATGTTTTCCGGCATCTCCGGTTACAACGTCGGGAAACTGATTTGCTCAAGACTCAGAGCCATGGAAGCTTGCGGAGGGAATGCCAGTGCCCCACCCATCGAATTCTCGCTCTGAGGAATATCGTTCTCGCCTGATGCTCCTCCCGCTGACTCTAGCCCCGAAACCCCCTCAAACTGGAGGTCTCTGCTCCCAGGAGATATTGTTTTCGTGTACTCTATAATTGACCAGATCAGCTCCGTGTCGATCGGAGACTCATAGTTATGGATCAGCGCAGCCAGTTTCCGAGCCTGCATGCTTGTCAGTTGTGGGGATTGAACGAAGATCCGCGGGAATGACGTACGAGGTCTGCAAGCACAGGCATCAACGCTCCCATGCCCTGTACAAAATGATAACACAACTCTACGTTCAGCCTCCCCCGCTCAGCGGCCTCCTGTTCGTCAACCCTGCTGTTCAAATAGATGATGCTCGCGGCGGCGGCGGCAGTGAATGCCAGAAATGGATCCGTGACTTTGATCTTCTTGTCCACGATGAGGCGCACAAAGTATGCGACCCACTTGGTATGATACCGGGCCTGTTTCGACGTCGAATCTGCGAATGACAGTGGAGTTTTCGTGTACGTAGGCGGCAGGTGCAGAGAAAACAAAGGATGATTCAGCAGTGCGAGAGACGAATGGAAGCCGAATCGCATGAAGAGCCACGATGACCAATAGCCTTGAAACTCCTGCACCTGCTCTCTGGTTTGTTCCACGAAGCCCACGTTGACCCATCGATGCTCCTCGGGCCAGATGGTTTCGAAGTGCTGGATCTGCGCCTGAATCCGGCTGTATTCTGAATCCGCCATCCAAGGGAGCTCCGGCATCTGTGCGTCCCGGTACTCAATTGCATAGCGCATCACGCGACCCCAGGCTGAAGTGATCTGCAGGCAGCATCCTGTCATTCCAATGTCCAGCGGTGAGTCTGGGCTGAGATTGCGGCTCTCCCTGTTTCCCTCCACTTGTGCCCGTACGTGTGGGGGCAATTTTGGAGGGCTGGGATACCTCGGAAGGTGACTCTCTTGGATCATGATGTGACCGGTGCCCGATGCGATGGAGAAAAGCCGCTCAAGCACGAAAAGACTCCAACAGCAACAGGCAACATCCTCTCTCTCGGTAAGATTTGCCAGATTTCCGGCTTTTAAAAGCCTGAGGGAGTATGCGAGTTGGATACCTATGCCGAGAGTAAGGTTGGCGCGCTGCGGCAATCCATCTGTGCTAAAGTCAGACATACCCCTGCATGCAAAATTGTTGCTATTCACCTCAGTAATCTGCAAGGCAGAGCATGCACGCTGCCTGAATGACTGACAGACCAATGCTTTCAGACATCTCCAGAGCTTTGAATACAAGTGATCGGGCAGCTTTGTTATGTTTATCAGATGGCTGGCTGGAGTAACGGTTTGTAATAGCCAACATCCCATGGAAGAGCTCTGGACGGGAGCGAAGTCGATCCGCATCTTTTACCACGGATAATGGAAGTAGGGGAAGCGGTTGTAGGTGAATATGTTGGATATAATTTTCGACAGTGGTTTCGAGGGATTCTGACGGCAGATGCAGATGAACTTCTGTGTCTACACTTGGCTGTAATGGTGTTGAGTGCACATCTTCCTGACAGGGGTTCAACGGTACGTTGTGACCCGAAACAGGCGCGGACGATTTCTCGCGTGTAACTGTGCGGGCGCGGTTTGCCTTGTGCAGTCGAAAGTTATACTGAGGCCTATAAGAGCACGGCTGGCCAAGCCTCTCGCATAACGAGCATGCAGGCTGCTCCCCCGAGCATTTTGCCTTTCTTTTCCTGTATGATATCTCAGAATTGTCGTGGGGTTACAATGATGCTTGCCAATGAGCGTTACCGGCATGGCTCGCAAGCTTTTTTGACCCGTTCCAGTCTGGCACGACTTTGCATCATTGACAAATATCAGCACGTCGTTGTGTCGTGATGGAGCTCACCGCTCAGGTCCATAAACAGTACGAAAGATGCTGTTATGGTAGAGATTGCTCCAAGAGTGGGGTGGCTGTGGTGGGAAGCGGGGTAGTATGAACCGTGCACGATAGGTACGCACCCCAAAACTCCTTCGCCGCAGGAGAAGACAAAGGGACCACGAATCTCTGCTTGGTATCCAAGACTCTCAATACTTTTCGGAGCAATTGATCTTTGATCCGTCCAGTTCGAATTTATTCTTCACGTTCCGCATCACAGTTAAAATATAATGAGACAAAAGGGTCGTTGATCACAATTGATTTATCTATCGATTTTGCAAGCTATGTACGGGCTCGCTAGCCGTAAATGATACGGCTGGTCTTCCCGCAGCGATGCTCACTCCAGCCTGGCCAGTTTCACAGCTCTATCACATTTGAAGCTCTCCCTTCCCGCTGTTCCAATTCATCAACTTTGAGAGCTATCGCAGACTGGCTCCCAAAGTAGAATGGAAAATATTCGATACGGAAGTCAAAGCGAATATCTCTGCAGTGAGCAAAGTATTTACCTGATAACCCTTGTTTCCAAGGCTCTCGGCGGAGATTAAGCTTGGTCAGCTCGTGAAAATTACCAGGGGTCGAAAGAGGTAGAGGGAAGAGTGATTCATATAAAGTACAGGATGTCGACTGAATACATATACGAGTGAAGCCCGAACACGCAACTTTCTACTTCAACAGCAACGTCCTCTTCACCCACGCTGACCTCGTCTCAATAGACATCTTCGAAATCGCCGCCGTCGGGGCAATCATATCGAACCCATGCGGGCCACCAGGCCACACATGCAGCTCAGCCTGGACCCCGCACTCCCAAAGCCTCGACGCATACGCGACCGCCTCGTCCCTAAACGGCTCCGTCGAACTCACATCAATATACGTCGTCGGCAGCCCCTTCAGATCCTCCGCCATCGCCGGTGACGCGTAGCAGCTCACCTCCTTCTCCTCCCCCTCCCCCAACAACGCCCCCCACGCAAACCCACTCGCCTCCCCACACCACGTCCCCGGGGTCCTAAACTGCCTCGCCGAGACGCTCTCATTCCGCCAATCCAGCATCGGCACGCCCAGCAACTGCGCGCAGACGCGCGGCCCACCCCGATCCCTCGCCATCAGCGCCGTCGCCGCCGCAATGCCGCCGCCCGCGCTCTGTCCCTCCAGCATCACACGGGCAGTATCAACGCCGAGCGACTCGGCCCACGCATGCACCCACGCCAGCGCCGCGTAGCAGTCTTCCACAGGCGCCGGGTGCGGATGCTCGGGCGGCATGTGGTACTCGACGGCGACGGCGACGGCGCCGAGTTTGACCCACGGCGCGACGAGGTCGAGCGCCGCGAAGCGCGTGCCGGATGTCATGCCGCCGCCGTGGATGTGGAGGATGCAGGGGCGGAGCGGCTGGTCCAAGGGGGGGGAGGAGGACGCAGGCTCGAGGATGGAAAGGGTGATGGGGCCGCGGGGGCCGGGGATGGTGCGTTCGGTGTGGGTGAGGGCTGGGTCGGCGAGGATGGTGTCCCGGGCCGGCGCGGTCATGGCGTCCATGAGGTGGCGTTGCTGGGGGACGTCGGCGAGGGTGGAGGGGAAGAGGGCTGCCGGGAAGGTGGGTGGGAGGAGGTATTGGATTTCTGCGTCGTAGGGGGGGCGGGGCAAAGTGTTTTTGTGCGCCATGGCGATTTGGGATGAGAAATGGAGTTTGTGTTGCTTGTTGGGTTTCTTGGTGTGCTTGTGTTGCGAGAATGAGGGACGACTTCACTGTTTTTATAGGCAATCGGGCGGAGAGTGGCGCGTCAATGAAACGCACCATACCATGGCACGAGTCCTAAAGGACATGTTCCGGATGCTCTCGGAGACAACTCAAGCATTGATGTGGTGGTGGGCTTAAATCGCGCATACGCACATTTGCATAACCAGCGGCAAACGGGTGTTGAGAAAACCGAAAAATCGGCAACTTCTTATTTATTCACGAAGAACAAGTGAACGAGTAAGTCCATCAGCCCAGACTAACGATATGTGACAGTGCGGGACTAACGGACTACACTCCGGATTTTGTTCTTATTCTTAATTCCGGTCCGCCGCCACTGGTCCGCTAAACTCCATTCTATAATTCCGTCCACCTTTATTCGGATGCTTTTTAAGTCCATCAAGGAAGGAATAACTATCGGTTCCTAGCTACAAATAGTCTATACGAGTCTCAGTATAGAGGGAGGCCTGAAGTCTGTCAAAACATGCCGATAATTTCCCGCGCAATCTGGCCGCCGCCAGCCCCTCACACTTTATAATACCGTCATAATAGACATCTGGAACGGCATACCGATATGATTCTTCGCCGCTAGCTAAGCCGAAACCTAAAACCCTTCATAACCACAGATTTCCTTGCCCTTGTTTTGGTGGCATCAGACAGACTGCTTTACGACTCAAAGCTACGAAGTCATTGTCATCCACTTGCTATGTTATGGGGATATTGACAATCGTTCCAAGCTCATATGGATCTAGCTAAAAACTGCTGTTTAAGGACTTTGGGTTGCAAACGCCGTTCGTCGTAAATATGTCCTGCATCGCGTCGAAGGGGCACTACCGAACCCGTCAGGATTGGGCGGCAGATAGCAGTCTAGAGCAGTAGAAAGGCTAACGGCGCTAACATCAAGGATTGTGATGAATAATTTACATTGTATGAGTTCGAAAAGAAAGAGAAATTAAACATTCCACACACACGTGGTTGATGTGGGGATGTTGGAATATGTCATTAACTCGAACTAGTCCAAATTGAGATTGAAAGAATCTTCTCCCGCTTCTCCATCCATTTGTATAGAGAGGTTGGTTTCATTCCTCGCTTTTTACATGTGATATCTGGAGCCTCGATTTTACCGGAAATGGTGACTAGTTTCGCAACCACGAATTCCATCTTCATTAGGTCAGTTCACTCTCATTCCGTTCGCCGCAACCGGTCATTCCCGATAATCGGTATCCACCGTAATACCTAATGACAGAATTGAGAAGGATACAAATACTAAGGCTTCTCAGGCGGTCATTTCACGTCAATATCTCTCCGTTGTCATTGCGAACTTCAGTGAGCTCCAGAATACCACACAAATTGCACAATGTCAGTTCCCGATTTGGACATTCAATCTTTGCAAACTCTTCTCAACCATGTCGCTTTTCCGGAGCGTCTACCATCAATACAAGACGCCGATATTCGTCCTCTCGAAATGAATCTTGTTGATAGCCTCATTCAGGCTGCCGAGGCTCTGGCCGGCATGGCCTCAGTTGCTGACAGAGGCATATGGGAAGACGTGCGCAAAACGCTTCTAGTCGCCAGAAGGTTGAATAATGATACTGACGTAGAGGGGCTCGAAAAAAAATCCATTTTGGAATCCTTTCGTCAGCTTGCGCCGACCGCATCGCTTATTCTACACGTGAGAGAGCAGAACGCTGGCTTGCTCATAAAAAGGTCTTCCACACCCTGCGCCTCTCATATAGTGTCTACGAAGCTAATTATGGAAGATTCTAGACAAGGAGATTCCATCGTCGAATTTGAGGTGTTCGAAGCTTCTCCGAGTTCAAGGGACGTCTTGGCGGCCGAAGGCGCGTTGCAAATGCAGTTTCCCTGCGCCGCTGTCGCTATTGCCATAGACATCTTCATGAATGCGTCGTTCCAGCAGAGCTTGGCCGACTTCCTCGAACAATGTAGCAGCGAAAGCTTCCCCGAATTTGCCTCGCACGCATACAAGGCCGGAGTCGAACTGGTGGAAACTCGGGAGCCGGCCAATCCTGCTCTAATATCACAACTGCTCATCACCATCCTCGAGTCTCTCGGCCACAAAACCGATCCCCCTTTGCTGAACAAGCGTATCCGCGACGACGTGGTCTGGGATCCCGCTTCGGAAATCCCATGGAGACGGGCACCTTATTGGCTGGTGCTCCGGGTTGGCCTTGCCAGGCACCTGAACGCAAAAATTGGAACCGAGGCCGGGCAAACGTGCTACAAGCTCATGCTCTGCACGATGTTTGCTCAGTTACTCTCCCAGGCTACTGGTGCTGTCAGCATGGAACTGCTGCATAATCTCAGAGCAAAGCTTGCGCGGCGCCTTGCGAAGCTTCAGACCGCTAGAGGAAGTTCTGGGCACATTGCTGCAAGGGTCTATGATGGTATCCTACCGCATATTGAACCACTGTTCCACAAGGCGTTGCAAAATGCTACAGAATGCATCGACAGAACGTGGCGCGCGGCCAGAGACGCGACAATACGCCCCATCAAACACCTCCCACTTCGGGCTGATTCTCAAAGCTTGCGTTTGAGACTTCCTAATAGTGGCGCATACCTCGAATCCATCCTCGCCAACCAGCGTTTGGCCAACACAGCTCGCAACACGCAAAAACGGCCCGACTGGTGTGATGGTCCTAATGCAACAAGGGCGATTGTCACATGTTACTCTCAGCTCAAAGACATTGAGAAAGAAGTCGAAGATGGCACATTCGCGACCCGTATGGACAGAAAGTCCAGCACGAACGCCTGTGTGCATATTTCAAATGCCATTAGCTGTTACCTTGACCAGGTTGGACCCGCTTATGACGACCTCCCGGAGCTACAGAGCATCAAAGTTCTAACCGTCATGGAAATGTGGATGGTATTGGATAAGCGCGCAACAAATTCAGAACGCCTAATTCTAGACTACGCGCCAGTTGTATCGTCCGGAGCTCTTGATGTCCTCCAACTGCCTGGGCGGAGTGACATGCACCGTCTACAGGACATACAAGACTACTTACGGTTCCGAGAGAGGCAGGCGGGTTCCAATGCTCGTACCATCTTCGACGATCCAAGCGCGGGTAGCTTTGCTGTTCGGTACTATAACGAATGCGACCAGACCGGAAAGATGGCCGAGCTCCATCAGATAATTGAGGAGCAGTCAGAGACAGCGCGAAGTGAGGTAATCGAGGAATGGAAAAGACTCAGTGAGGAATACGAGGACCTGTCCCTCCAGATTGCTGAAAGCTCGTGCACATGCAGCACTCCAAATTTCCCGTCAAATTGCATGAAATGCAGTCTGAAACTACAGAGAAGCAGATGAAGATGAAGATCCACGAGGACTTTTTGCCAAAGAACGAGGCACAAAGCAAAACTATCGTATTTGAGCTCCAATGCCCTCCGCTATTTGTAGCCTACCGTGCCGCTGTCTGGAGCATCCTGAGCCGTCTCGGATACGCGAGCTTGATGGCACCAACCGAGAAGACCTATAGCATACATGGATATGCCAACTTGGCGCCTTTCCGAACGACCCCACCTGGAAATGTCTCATTGGGGTCCAGAGTCAAATCACACTTGAAATCTCACTACAAGCGGGCACGTTTTCCAGCTACGATTGGCGCGGTCATTCGCCCGCACGGGATGATCTTTAGCTATCAAGATCCGGCGACTAAAGCTTGGTGCTCTCAGAACATTGATCCTTCATTTGCACATTTGTGCCAGTGGACGATATCTCACAGCTCTCCCCTGGCGCAGCTTAAGACAATGCCTGGTTTCAATGTCGAGGGCGAAGGCCCATCATCAAACGAAGTCTTAGCTAGCCAGCCACAGTGTCCCAGCGGGGTCAGTGTACACGAGTTTACAGCTGTCCAAAATCTGTTCACTGGCAGACGCTGCAGATGGCCTTCGATCCTTGTTGAGCTCGGATCTTCAAACCTCAACTTCAGCAGCGAGACAGTTACTATCATAGTGGCCCAGCTAGCAGTACAAGCAGGACCCGGGAAGGCTGACGATCCGCTGCGTATGACGCATTGCATTTTTCGTGACGCTAGCTTCTGCGCGCGACTTCTGGACCAGATTGGCCAACGGCTTGACCTCATATCGGTGAACTGGCGAGAGGCGCACATGATGGACATGCTCATCATGCTTCTATTACGTCTAGCGTCACTCGCAGTTCCACCGGCCAATGTGGGCGTCCATGGTCTTCTTGAAAAGGCTCAGACTATTACGCATCATTGGATGAGGATGCTGCGCAGTGAGATGCACCAAGCAACCACGTCCGAGGTTTCACAAAAGCTATCCAGGCAGATTCTGTGGGCAGCGCTTCTTTGTAGAAGAGCGTGCGCCGCGTATATCGATAAATCAGCCCCACCGTGCGATCTGCCACGGCGGACGTTGCAGTGCATCATCGAGGCATCGATAGCAGTGCATGAGAACTTCTGTACCGACCTCGCCGCGCTCCCCAGCTCCTTGAGTCTCGCGTTGCTCCGGGATATCAGAGCACGAAGTCAGATGAGCAGCCTCGTGCGATCCTGTATTGAGCGCAACCCGAGTAGCCTGACAGCGGCTATTGACAGTGTCTGGCCATGCGAATCAGGCATCGAGATAAGAAAATACTCGCACCCTACGTTCGCCAAATCGTTATCAGGGCATGTAGTCATGTTGAAGGTTGATTGGCAGGGGAGTGGACGCCAGCAAGTCTTGCACTACGACATAGCCAACGGCGGCCTCTGGATCGACCATCAGCCTCTGAGTCAGCTTCCAGCCGAATACCGTGAACATTGGATGATCAAAGAGCTATTTGGTGAGAAATACCTTTTGACATATCCTTCCTACCTACCAGGCATGAAATACATGTTGAACTTCACTCTCTTGGGCCACCGAATCCACTTTGGGGTACATGAGAAGCGCCTCATCATTCGCGCTCGGTATGGTGACCATACCCTGGAATTTCTTCCGAGAGCCGTGTTTGGCAGCCTTGAGAAGCCAGACCTTCCAGCTTCACTAGTGGAAAATTGCGTTCACTGGTTCAATCTGGCAACGGGCGTTATTGAGGTCCGACAAAAGCCTGATATTTGGATTCAGAAGGAGAGCAACTGGATCATAGATGTGAGATCACGTTTGGCCCGCCGAGGAAATGTGCTCCTAGTTGATCCTAGCAGCACTTTGTTCGATTGCGTAGCCAGAACCTTCCATGGATTCGAGCATCCCGCTCGCCTGACCGTCTTCCAACCACAAAGCGAGGCAGGACATTTATCTGTGGAGCTTTTTCGCCTCGACTTGAATTTCGAGGTAAACAGAGAAGGCTGGCTTTGTTGCCGTGAGCTTCACGGTGAAATAGACCCAGACCAGGATGCGGGGACATGGTACGGTTTCGACTCCAAGATAGTGCTTCGGGACATCCAGAACCCACAGCGGCGCAGCATCCTTGTTCCTCTTGGCCCACTATCGTGGAAGCGCCGGCAGACGCACGTAGCGGTGCAGGCAGAAAATTGCGGGACTTACGGCATATTCACGATCAACACGGTCCTGGGGCGCCTGGACTGCCCGGCCGAAGCGCGTCTGCTCCTCTTCAAGGCGCTGGTGCACGCATACACGGCCTCGATGGCACTAGATCCGCTCACGCGTCGTAGTGGAACTGAAGAGGCTTTGCACTGTTTGCGTTCTGGTCAAAATCAACCATGGATGCCGTTAAATCCAGCATTTGAGCAGTATCTCAGTCTACTAGCCAGACTAACACCAAAGAGAATGTACTACCCCCCAGGGAGGAAGACGATGCAGCAGATCCTCTGGGACGACGATTTGCCCCCTGCCACGCAGCATGATGGGTTCTATCCAGCTGTCGCGACAATCTATCAGAAGTCGACGCAGCTGTCAGCCTTTTCATTAACGGAATCGGCGGCGCTGGCCATCGAAGACCGGGACGACGATCATCTTCGGAAGCGTAGCAGAGCCCGACGAAGCAGATTTTACCGCAGAGATCTCAACTGCATGGGTCTGGAACCCTGCCACGACAGAATATACGATTCCCGTGATCGCCAGACGCAAAGTGATCGGCGCTCCAGAGTCCTTGAAAGCAGTACGCTTGTCAATACATGGAGAGCGGAATTTCCTGTCAGGCCAAACCTCACCCGCATGCTGCAGCGTTGGCCAGTCATCAACGCCCGCGGAGAACCTCCCGCGGGCCTGATGCTTAGCAGCTTGCTCAGCGCTGAGCCTGCAATGGAGTGGGGCTCCTGGCTTAGCCTCTGCCGCAGCGCTCGTGTTACCGACAAGTATCTGCTCTGCTTTGTGCTGGGCGTTCTTTCCTTCCGCAAAGCCCATGACATGCGCCTTGTGAGAATCCTCATTGCTTTCGCCGTGTTAGACGACCTCAAAGCACTGGAGCTCCCTGAATGGCCGTCATATAGTGGTTTTCAGTTCGGCCAGACTCCATCCGCAAGCTATCTATCGCGGCTGATGACTCTGTTTTGCACGCCCCGCGAAGAAATTAGCCTGGCGACAAAAGCAAATATTGACGCCAACTGTCAGCAAGTAGCCAGCATCCTTGCTTCGCAGTGGCCATGCTCCTCGCCATCCTTAGACCACATTTCAGAAGAGACCTTCTCCTTTTTGAACATCGCAGATGCTATTGATGCAGTCCGAAATGACTGGGTGCGCCTACAGCACAACTTGGAGCTTTCTGAATGGGTTGCTCGCGTTCACAATATCCTTGACCATCTCACCATTGGAAAACGCCCGCGCGCCAGGAAAGCTGTGTCTCATCACTCCATAATCACTCTTGACGCCCCTCGTGGAGGCTCTGTACCACATCTTGAGGATCTATTCAAAGAATCGTGCATCCTTCCAGAATCAGAGGCCGATAAAGTGTACGGCGAGGAAAGGTCAAAAATGCCTCAGCACGACAAAGGTCTACCAGGACGATCGAGCACATCTGATGAAGCTCAAAGACATCGAACCCTGTCGTCTGAGATACAGGAATTGCGGTCGATCATAGTGCCAACAATTTCATCGAAGTCAGAAGTCCGATCGCAGTATGCAAAAGATCTCAACCAAAGTTTGCAGGCATTGGAGATTGTGGAGAGATTCCCCGACACGCGAGAAGTTACTCAAGTGCCACCAGGCCGGATAGTCCACTCATCAACTGATGCTTACAACGCCTCGTCGGCTAAGTTTAACCGACTCTCTTTGGCACTTGAGGAGAGCAACCGTTGCGTTCATTGGCTGAAATATGGAGGACTATGGCCATGCGTCAGCCCTGTAACGATACTGGAACGGCTCCGAACAACTGCAAAAGTTCAGTTTGGAGTCGGCATGAAAGAGGCTCTTATCGAGTACGGAAGATCCATCACGGATTTGCAGCAGCACCTCAGAATAGACGATGCACGGATGCGACGGAACGAGAAGGCCATGGCTGAAGAGCTTCGACATTCAGGCCACGCGACTTGGAACCCTGCCCAATATCCGGACTGGCTGCTTCTCGAGATTGACGGAAATATTCTGATACGGCCTCACCAGGTCGATGTGGCACTCTCAACCATATCACCATGTTCTGGAGGAAATTCCGTCTTGCAGATGAATATGGGCCAAGGCAAAACATCGTGCATCATACCAATGGTCGCCGCAGTCTTAGCAGATTCGCATCAGCTCGTACGAATTGTGGTCCCGAGAGCACTGCTCGCCCAGACAGCCCAGGTCTTACAGGGACGGTTGGGAAACCTGCTTGGCCGCGAAGTGAGAAGTGTGCCTTTCTCCCGCCGAACACCGACTACACTCGAACAAGTTGACACATTCGTTGCAATCAATCAGTCCATCATGTCCCGCTGCGGAATAATCGTTACGCTCCCTGAGAATATCCTCTCATTCAAACTGAGTGGTACCCAGCGTCTCTTGGATGGTAAAATCAACGAAGCTCAATGTATGCTCAAGGCACAGAAGTGGATGGAAGAAGCAAGCCGCGACGTCCTTGACGAGTGTGATTTCACTCTGTCCCCAAGGACACAATTAATATATCCATCCGGCGCTCAAGCTAGCTTGGATGGCCATCCGTCCAGGTGGCAGACGGCGGAAACATTGCTTGATCTTGTCCGCAGCAATCTGAAGACCTTGAGGAAAGATTTCCCGCGCAGTGTTCAAGTGGTGGAGAGAGAGGGAGGTGGATTTCCTTGGGTCTTCTTTCTCCGCTCAGATGCTGAGAATGCTTTGGTAACACGGCTTGTGGACCAGATCACATTCGGAAGAGCCAGGCTTTTGACCCTTGACGGCTACTCACAGAAAGACCGCAATGTCGTGAAACGTTTCATTGGAGGCATTGAAGCCCACGAAGACGATGAGCGATACCTGGAGGCCACTTTTAGGGAAAAGAATTCCATGAGGAAGACCATGTATCTGCTTAGGGGGTTGCTTGCACACGGTATCCTACTTCTGACTTTGAAGAAGAGATGGAACGTACAGTACGGCCTACACCCCATGCGAGATCCAGTGGCTGTACCATACCACGCCAAAGGAGTTCCGTCTGACCGGGCAGAATGGGGTCACCCCGATGTGTGCATCCTGCTCACCTGTCTTGCATTTTACTTTGCCGGACTGAACACTACACAGCTTCAAAAATGCGTCCTTCATGTCATGCAATCCGACGATCCGGCTAGTGAGTATAGCCGCTGGGTTGGAAGCTCAGAGACACTGCCATGTCAGCTGCAGGAATGGAGCGTGATTAACGTGGACGATGAGCTTCAGCTCCACGAGCTCTGGAAACATCTGCGATACAACGTCATTGTCATCGACCGGTTCCTCAACTATTTCGTTTTCCCAGTCCACACGAAGCATTTTCAGACACAGATTGGTGCTTCTGGATGGGATATTCCACTCTGGTGCCCACGGGTATTCCAGGCCTCACAACGGACTAACGGCCAGCGTACTCCATTGACGACCGGATTTAGTGGGACAAACGATAACCGATATTTGCTGCCGCTGACAATCGAACAGCATGATCTTGGCAGCCTCGCGCACACAAATGCTGACGTGTTGACCTACCTGCTGCAGCCTCGAAATCGCGGATACGTTCTCGCAGCCAGGAATGGCCAGCGCCTTTCAGAAGAAATGTTGCTTCAAAAGCTAAAGGACATGGAAATACGGGTACTTATTGACGCTGGCGCACAGATCTTAGAGATGGACAATTTTACCCTAGTTAAGAACTGGATGCGCGTGGACACGCAAGCCAAGGCGGGTCTATACTTCAACGCTGAAAACAAACCTTTCGTTGTATCCAGAAGCGGTACACGAGTTCCTCTTTTGGCTTCTTCATTCGTTAACGACCTCCACGAATGCGTCGTGTACCTCGACGAGGCTCACACTCGCGGAACTGACTTGAAGCTGCCGCCAGATGCCAAAGCCGCTTTGACTCTAGGATTAGGGCAGACAAAGGACCACACTGTTCAAGGTACAAGGCTCCATCATTGATATAGTCATATGCTGACTTCAACTTTTCGCAGCTGCGATGCGGATGAGGCAGCTTGCTACAACACAATCAGTCGTCTTCTTCGCACCCCCAGAAGTGCACCAGAGCATCCTTGACCATCGTGGGAAGAAAGGTGGAGAGCATCTTGACTCACTTGATGTAGTGCATTGGCTTCTTGAGCAAACGTGTCGAGGAATAGAGCAACTGCAGCCGCTGTACCGCTCTCAAGGGATCGACTTTTGTCACCGCTCTGAAATTTCCATCAAATTCCCAGACTACCTTGGCAACGAGGAACAGCGAGCGCCATTCATCGAGGCTATTCGGCAGGTCGAGGACCACACTCTCCAAAAGATGTACCAGCCGAAACGATGCGAACCAACATCACAAGTCCTAGAGGAACAATCTCATGATTTAGCTGCATTTCTAGCAAAGCTGAGACGTCACGCTTATGGCTCAAACTCATCACCTAGTACGGCTTTCCAGGAAGTCGAACAGGAGAGAGAGGTGGCGCACGAAGTTGAAGCCGTCCGAAAAGTTTCGAAGCCCATCTTCTATGAGGCACTACCATACGGTGGTCTTCACAAGGATATACTATCCTTCGAGAGGACTGGAGAACTCGAACGTGCATCAGATGCATACGGACCTGTTTCTATTGCTATCGAGCGTACACAAACTGGACAGAAGTATGGGGCTGGCGCTGCAATGTTTCACCGCCAGCTGTTAGCTTCTAAAGAGTTCTTCCGAACGGTGAAGTTGCAAAGGCCGGACGACAACTTTCTGGTAAGAGCTTCCTTCTTTCTTCCTTACTTCCCTGGCATCAGGCGTGTGAAAATGCTAAGTCAAGAGCAAACAGCGACCCGTCACCTGGTTACTTTGGAGTCCACGAATACAGACTGCCTTGATGGTGACTCCTGAGGAAGCCGAGGATCTCATCTCAAGGAAAGGAAGTATTAAAGACGCAAGGACGCACCTTCTGGCATACGCCGCTCCCATAACCCGCAAGATGTCCTACTTCAACAGGCTCGATTACTATGCCGTTCCCTGCATGCCATCCAACTACCAGGCACCCCAGTGGCTCACCACTCATCTCGGAATGTTTGCAGGACGCCTCTACTTTGATTTTGAGGAGTACGACGCCATCACTACGTTCCTCCACAGCAACGAACAGCCGCATGGCCGACCGAGTGACCAGGATTTGGCTCTCCCATCGATTACATCCAATTTGATTGTGTTTCTGCAAGAATGGATAACTGTCAGACGGAAGGGCCAAGAGTTCACCCACACTCCAATGGGGTATGTTTGTGATGGAAAACTGCTAAGCGCACAACATCCTTTTTTCTCAAAAGGAAATACCGTCGTCGTTCCGACGGTATCAAGTGGAGTGTTGGCTGAAGACGTCCCACAAGACGCATTTCTCTCGGATTCGGACAGCTATGATGGCTCTGAGGATGACTTTTCTGGCTCTGAGACAAATGTCACTTAGGAGTAGTTGGAGGAACACTGTAGGAGCTTGAGGATAAAAAAACTATAGCAACAGGAAATCGGCAGGTATTCTTCTTGACGAAAAGGAATTGATTCAGACATTTGGCGTTTTTCGGAATCCGCACACCTTCCCTATTTTCCAAACCCAGTTACTAGCAGCTGTGAGACTGCCCGACACGAAGGGCCCAGAACATTTGTACCGTCACTTGGACGGTTATAATTTGCACCCGAGATATCCATAGAATCAGCACAAATTGAACGGTAAATCTAACATGGGTCTAACGGGAATTTGTACACCAAAGTCCTCTACAAAATTCAAAGAAACAGACAATGCACCCAGCCCGATGTCACCCTGCCGAGTTTAAGGAAGGAATCGGTCAATGTTCTGGCCAAAACGCCTCCATATACTCCTGCGGAACAGCAACTGTCTTCGAGCTCTTTGCCAACTCATGTATTAACAGTCTTGCAGGCCTCACCTTGTGGTCACAGGTAATTGCCCAAGTCACACTCGCCAGCCTTCCTCCATCGCTCATCCCGGCCTTTCTCTGTCGCTCCTCGATTAAAATATCCTTCAATTGCGTGATGACGGCCACAAGCTTCTTCAACGACTCCTGACTACGGCTCTCCCACTCCAGAAAGCTTTCTCCCACGTTCTCAACTCTGATCTCACTGAACACCCCTTGATCGTGGACTCCGCTTATGAGATATGGCGTCCGGCCGAACCACATCTGGGGAATGGCCTTGGACGACTGGAAGGGCTTCTTGCTGCGCACCTTGATCTCCGCGAGCTGCCGAGTCGATGGCTGATGCTCGACATCGCCGTTCAAGACCGAGAGGCCGGTGGAGCCCTGACTTTGACCCTTCCCTTTCGACCGTCGAGCTTTTTGTCGAGATGGGGGCGTCACCGGCACGGAGGGCTCCCCAGCGCGTCCTGCAACGTCCAGCGCAAGCCCATCCATCCCCTGCACGATCCCATCCAGCAACCTCTCATCCTGTTTCTCGCCTCGGGACTGCGCCGTCGGCGCATCGGCCTGCTCGCCCGCTGGGTACCACGCATCGACCTCGAACTGGACGACGCAACTCAGCGCTCCCAGCTCGTACTTAATCGCCCGGTGATGGCTCGCGCTCCCCCGCAGCCTTGGCTCCTCCTGCGCCGTAAACGCCGCCTCGAAGCCGTGCCCGTAGCTAGCGCCGCCCCCACCACCCTTCGCGGGCAGGAACTCGCGCAGGCTGTGCTCGCGGCGGAACAGCACGAGCGTGTCGCGCACGAGAGTCGCGTCGATGCGGAAGGACTGGCTGGGGCGGTTCTCGGCGACGCCGAGGAGCTTGCGCAGGCTGTTGCGGTTGGTCAGGAGGTCGACGCCGGCGAAGGAGAAGGAAGGGTTGGTGGCGCGCAGCGCGGAGAAGAGCGGGATGAAGGGGCAGGACGGCATCTTGTAGCCGTTTTGGTCGATGAAGAAGACGCCGGAGTCGGGCGGGAGGGTGACGGGGAGGGTGGGGGATGTCCATTTTGGAGGCGCGCCTGAGGTGATGGGGTGAGTAGGGTGAGGGAGGGGGGAGGATCTAGGCGCGCTTACCAGGGACGTAGATGGAATGGCTTGACGCCGTTGCCCAGTTGTAGGAGCAGACGTGTTCCGATCCGGCGTTACTGTTGACTTCATTTGGACCCAGGGCGAGTGTGCTGGTATCAATCGTTGCTATGTGCTTTCCGACGCCGCTTTTGGTCCAGTCGCTACGGTTGCCGGGACGCTTCCCTCCTTTCCCCTTCTGATTTTGATTTGTGGACTCCATTGAATGGTGACGAATTTGGAGAGTTGACCCAGGGACTATCTGCAGGCGGTGTAGATTATATACCCTGCCAATCAGCAAACGGAGTGGTAGCAAATAACGAAGAGAGGCAAATATCATGTACACACCCGATACTCCGTCAAATGGTTTCCCTTAGTCAGCTTAACATAACAAACTAAGCAGCAAGTTAACGTAAGCCGTTATGCAGTCCAGAAGGTACCTGTTAATATTTCGGGGGTTGGGAGCCAATTCTACCCCGCCGGGAATTTTCTCCCGCGTAGAACCCCGCACAGATGTCTCCACTGATTTAGGCTGCCATTTGCACCAAAATGGATGGCCACATCCACCCTTGCATCCTGCACGCACAGCTCAATTGGATAGGCAGTGGCAGGTGTTTGCTTAGCGCATTTTTTCCATTCGTTCGTTGCTGAACACAAGCAAAGTCTTTCAAATCCCGTGTCCTCAGGCGCAGAAGATGCAAAGGACTGACGCTCCACAGCTGAACGGCGAAGCGCGATTCTTGATCCTGTCCGCAACATCGGCTGTACAGGCGCCGGAGACGTCACTGCGTCTTCTCTCGCCCTCCATTAGTCTCGTGGAGCCATCCTCTTGGGATAGCACACCTTGCTGGATCCCGCTGCCAGAGTGTAGGTAGCTCGATATGTCAACATGCGGTGGTGTGAAACAATGCAGGTATCAGAGATGCAAGCGGCAGCCTTGCATACCGTGGGGAGCGAAAAGCCCCACCCCCAATGGTGCAACCCAGGAGGCGAGATCTTCAACGTCGATTACCTTCCATTCCAGCCGAGAGCTTTGAGCACGGCACATGGTGATTGCTACTCAGGAAGATATCACATTCATCATTTGGTTCCGTTGCAAACACCGTGTTTATCAGATCAGCCTCATATTCACTACTCACAACGTCGGTGCCAGCAAAAGAGCTGCACAGGTTGCCTGGCAGGTCCCGTATGCCGCATTGCAGGCGAGGACAGTGGCCGGGGCCGTCGCTCCTGCTGTTGCTCCCCATGTGAACCCTGCCGCTCCGTAGCAGGCCATAACGACAGTTGAACAACCGGCCTGACAGACGCCGTATGCGCCTGGTCCTGCGTTTACCATGATTGGAAGCGTGAGCAATCCGCCGATAACGGTGCTTTGTGATGGTCGCATTGTGTTCTGTGGGAAAGTCGCATCATCAGTCAAGTTCTCGATGACCTGTGCAATGTACATACGTACGTAGAACGGGTTGATCTATCCTTTTGCGTGTAGATTCAGTTTAAGAGGAGAGGGTCGCGGGGAGCGGTAGTTGTGTGTTGAAAAGTCATGCAAGAGTGACTCACTTATCCATGCGAGGGGTGGAAGCGTTCAAATTACTTTACCTATAAAAGCGGAGCTAGGTCCGACCGTCATACGCGTGATCAGCTCCTATATGCAGAGTAGACTCTGCAGCTAGGCTGTCACACTGCAGTCATGGACACATATCTTCGCTAGCGAATAAGAAGCCATTGGCTGTTCGTCATATTCAGCATATGGATCCCTGACACTTATTAGGCAGCAAATACGCGTATCTGATAGCTCAATGCTGAGACTTGTTGTCTCTTTTTGTTATCGTCATCCGGTTACACCATATGGCTGGCGTCCTCTAAAATCCGCCATTGATCGGACTTATCTGTGTGCACGTTCACAAAGGGAACATAACCTTGTTCTACCTCGCATATGCAAGTCACGCACATTCGTTTCAAGTGTCACCCGCCGCCGTTGCAGTACCTAGTCGATGAGGCAAGCTGCATGGCGGATAGCTAGACAAATGCATGCACACAGCCTTGTGTAACGGAGATATGACACAAGATTGGACAGCCCTCAATCCGCCAGCGGGGCAGCTGAGTCTTGGCAAACAAACATCATGGAGGTGATTTTGCCGAATCGGCATGTCCGGAAGATGGAGTAGGGAAAAAAGGGAAGTTGGGGGATGGTGGGTGTGGGGGGTCCCTTGCATGAGGTACCGTAAGGAGAAGGTTGGAGGTAGCAATTCCAGCCTCTTACCATGAACTGTGTATAACTAGTCATTTACCTAGTATGTCGCACCGCAGAATAAACGGACATGATTGACCTTTCGTAACAGTACCTGCGTTGACGCCTATCAGATTGCTCCTCAGTCACCGCTACGAATTGGGATAATAAATGGAATTCGTGGCCCGGAAACCTTGGCCACGTTACTATACACTATCCTTCCCCAACCGTACTTTGCTTCCCTTCATAAAGTTAGCTCCTCGGAGTGCCTCCAGTTGGATCTTCCAGATTGGCTTTCCCAGTCTTATGAGAGTCTCTCCGAACGCGTTCAAACATATTGCAGCTTCTTCAGTTGTTGCTTCCTCCCTACGAAAATCAAAAGTGGTAGATGACCAAGTGCGCTTTCAGGTTTCGATGGCCGCAGTAGCAGCCGGAATCTTCGGTTGAACGTTGGTGGCCACAAGGTAAAAAGACGACCTTATGGCATGGTGATTTTCACATTTGAAAAGCTGTATATCCGAGAACCTGCTGAATGTACGCAACAGCTGGACGCTGCCCCAGCAGTCCAGCCTGTGTAGAAGAATAACCAGAGTCCCACCAATCTTGATCCTCTGCAAAGCAAGGACCAGCTGGCTCATGGTAAGACAACATGCTTCTAGCTCAGTCCGGTAAGACTGTCGATATTGGGTACGTAGCATTTGGCCGTCGCAAATGACCAAGTCGAATCTCTCGCTGTTATACGGGCGGTCCTGGGAAAAATTGGCCGCATCTGGATGGTTGGGTGGGATTGCAGACACGTCCATCTCAGAAGAGAGCATTGTTATATCAGCGAATTCGACTCTGACTTTAGGTTTAGACCTGTCCAGTAAAAGAGGGTGTCCGCCAAGGGAGACCGGCAAGCTGAGTCCTGCTATTTGGGCTGTATTGTGGCGGTGCCGTATTGCATTCGAAAAGCCACCCGGCGCCATGCAAAGGTCCAAAACTTTCGCACAGCTGTTACTGGCGCTCGGGAAGGGCATGAAGCCTGTTGCATTATCTATTTCGTTACCAATATCTTGCATCATGTCGAAAAAATATTTTCGCAGATGTTTCCCTGGTTTATCCGCCGTTTTACCCTGTTTCTTGAAGTATTTGTCTACCACCGCGCTCGCCCATCACTTTCGTGATCAGTAGATTTTACCTTTGTCAGTTCTTAGCACTTACCTCATTCCTCACAGCCTCGAGTCGCACGAATTCTGGCACCCGTTCGAGCAAGAAGTCCAGGACCATCGAGTCCAGATCATTTCTGAGATGTTTCTGCCATGTGCCTTCCATGGAGAATTGAGTACGCATCCTGGTCTTACTGCTATTATCTCGTATGGAGCGATGTCTTTAGTAGATCTTTGGCCTTCTTATGGCAAAGAATTAGTCCATTGAGAATTCTCAAGCGGGCTTACGTCACACAGCAGGAATGGAGTGATTGGGCCCCTCGCTGCATATAGACATCATTGGGGACGAAATTATTCCACATAATAGAGCGGTGTCACGCCGTGCAAGGATAGGTGAGCCTTGGCGTACATGAGATGGTGTGCTGCAAAAGATGCGCGGATCTCGACAGCTCAGATATCAGAGCTAATACACACTGAAATACTGCTGACAGTCTACCATCATTTTGCTGGGATGTGAAAGGATTGGCTCGATCGGGGGCGCCATTTGAAAGAGGTATGGAAAGCTTCCCGATTCGCTTGATACCGGCTTGTGTACACCTGCATTGTGATGGATCCGTTTACCGCTGGATGGTTTCACAAAGCCCCGCCTTGACTGCTGGAAGCCATTTGACAAGACATTTGTAATGGTAATAATATTTCCGAGGAAAATACACAAGCCCATATGCTGACGACAGTAATGAGAATCCATTCATAACACAACGCTACGGAGTTGCTAGTAGATATAGTGATAATTTAAATCACTCCGGCGTCAGGTTCCCACCACGCTCAACACTCAGCCTTCTCAACCTCGCTACCTAAGCTGAGTTTCTTCGTCGACAATGCCGCGATGAGATATAGGCAGCAAGGGTGTGCAGTTGCAACATCGTGCCTGAAATGTCGCTACCCTTTCTTACTCTCAAATTGTCTGCGTAAATAGTCATTTTCAGAGAGCATTTTTTGGCATTCCGACGGCAGTAACACGGGACTGAACATCATTCTCGGGAGTCCAAGACTAATTTTCTCGAGACCAATTCCCCCGAAGACAGCTTTCTGATTAAAGCTACATCGTCAAACATTGATTTCGAGAAGGGATTCGGATTACATAAAGGTCTAAACAGGCGCCTTTTAGAAAAGAGAGAGGAAACAGTATCCCCATCATTCTATTACGATAAGGGCACTGCTTTCGCTGAGGTTGTGCGTTTAGTTGGGAGAACAGAACGGAGGCTGTTGTAGTTTGGAAGATCGGCATGCGAAAACAGCAGCAGCCACAGCTTTTGGAATACCGAATAATACGACGATTAGGAAACAGACACAATATGTTCGTTCATGAGAGGGCAAACCACAATACCGAACTCGTACACGTCGTTCTCCATCAAATTCCAGCCGAATGAATTGTTCGCACTTACGAACCATCAGATAAGCGCTCTTTCTATGTTGCACTAAAAGGCGTGATGAGAGCATTCAAAGATTAGTTCTTTTTAGCACAGCTGAAATGAGTGTTTTTATTCTTGTTGAGTTACTTGATGTTATGCTCAAGGCCTTCTCAGAACGAATGACTAAGTTAACCAATTGATCAGATACCAAACGGTCGAGTGATTGAGCTCATTTTCCATCAACAAGATATCGTCCACGACCCACGCCACGTCACTTTGCCCACCGTCCCTCTCGACTCTCACACATTGAGCTAGCCCTCGGCTTCGAGTATAAATGCGGTGCGATAGCATTGCGCGTGAACATCATTCCACGAAGCAAAGGTGTGATTGCCCTAGCGCAGACGCATAGCTACAATTCGTCTTGCCGGGTCCACGTGGCATCATAAGAATCATTGTTCCCGCCCATGGCGTTCGCCTTAACGACATGCTTTCCGTTGTCCATGTCGGGGCCTAAGAAGAGTAAGTACAACTATGCGTGGGCCAGTGAGTCAACATACCTCGAACTGTTATTTGAACATAGTCAGGAAAGTCTTGGCCTTGGGTGACCTTGAAAATCTCGGTTGGCATACTTTTCTTGTCTCTGTACGAGACATAACACTCTGTAGAGCGCCCATCGAGCCTTGGGTTGGCCTTGGGTGCGATGGCAGCGCCGCCCGGGACGTGGAAGTCGATGTTGGTGACGTTGTCCCGCACATCCTTAGACAGTTGCACCGTATCTTTGTTGAACTTGACAGACGCCATTTTGGTCGGAGAGAGTAAGGCTTCCGTTAAGAGTGGAAATTGTGTAGCTTGGTCTGTCCAAATCGAGGGAAGAAATGTGTGTGTGTGTGGAAAATGAATGGAAGGCACGCAGAGGAAATGCGTTTATATAATCGATCACCAACGAAACCGGATGGCAAAGTCATTAGCCATATACGTAATCGGTCGTCCAAATGATATGGCAGTAGATTCGGCATTGCATGTAAACTAAACCTAGCTGCGTGTATGTGAGCCGTGTGCGACAATAGTATGTTAAGCGTTTAGCTCCTTCTCTACCCGCCTTGCGCGGCTTCTACCCAGTCAGAACCGCTACCGTGAAGGACCATGCCGACAATCTCTGCGGGGTGTTGAGCGGCGTAGTTAGTAGTTGCGCCATAGCGTCGATGATGAGCAGGAGCAAAGTCTGGAGAGTGGTCGACATAAGTTGCGGGGGGACGGGAACGCTGGGAATACGCAGCTAGTATGTTGTTCTTGGGCCAGCAGAGAAACCAGGGGGGGTTGTTACACTTCTGTGTGACGAACTTCTAAACCCATGGGAAACCTTGAGGAGTGCATATTCTTACCTAGTAAGATACGTAAAGGTATTTGGTGTATAGTCGTGCCTGGTCCGTGAAGCCTGCGAAACCGTTCACCAATGGGAAACGGCGCGCCCTGGTGTTGCAAGTGGCGTTATAGAATGGTGGTGATGATAAAAAGCATTTCATACACCCCAGTCCCGAAATAAGCAAGGAGGGGATATAATATTGCACTGTATCCACTCGTTTATCGCCCCGCCTTCTTAGAGGTCAACGGTAGCAGTGTCCCTACTGGATAGCCAAAGGAGTTCCACGTTGCACATACCATAACATCGTATTCGGGGGCGCGGAGCAGATTGTGCTCTCCACGAAGGATTTCAAGGACAATCTGGCTGTGGTAGAGATGGAGGCACTGGTGCCGTTGCGAAGGATCGTAGAAATTTCGGTTCTACCTCAAAGGCTGAACAGAGGATGGGCGAGAACAGTTCGAATGGCGTCCTTAGAAATGAATCTCGACCCATCGAAAACTCATATAGACCGACTGCCATTTGGATCGAAAGGAATCCTCTTAAGAGGATCCGTGGTAATGTTGTAGAGTGAAAGGAGTGTGAAAATGCCAAGCAGCGAGATAGAAGCTCGTCCAACGATCGTGTTGAGCCGAGCTTGCCAAGCCCACAATTCTTTTTTTCGTGGTGTTCTAGAATTTATTTACGGGTCGAAGGAATAACATAACGTCATGGTTGCCGGGCGCGCAACCGGCACATATGATGATTTGCATACACATGCCTCCGATCGCCAGGCAGAAAGGCAAGTCTCGCAGCAATCATGCACGTACTAAGCAAACGCCATGCTTTTTGGTGGCTGAGAAAGCGGTTGGTAAGAACATTCTACCAAATGGGCTGAGAGGAACGCCTATCAGCCGCTTGCGGTTGTTGCCAAGCCTGGTTTAGCACACAGAAGCTTGTCGACTCTATCCGCGGGCCAGATGCGGACCACGGCTGCAGATCTGCCGACGTTGCCGTGAAATGCCCGTGAAAGTGCGGGGATCGACCATTTCCCGCTTTAAGGATCATCGGCAAGTCCACACACTGGTCTGTTCAGCCATGGAGACGGTGTGATCTCGATCTCGGGGAACGCAGTTCGCTGACTTCTAGCCTTGTTGAGACTCCATGAGACTTTGCAGCGCCGTCGTAGTGAAGCTGAATGGCGTGGGCGGCGGAGTTCATTTTTTGGAATGTGAATCAAGATTCTGGGCAGGAGAAAGGAACTATCGGAGAACTATAGAGTTCACAACGGCACTCATGATCAAGACAGTCTCCATCTTATCATGAGTCAACCTTCTAATAACGTAGGGCTGTAAATGGAGGGAAATTGTAAATTTGCGAGGCTCTAGAGGTCCACATCCACTCACAGTGACAATTATTGGCGCGCTCTACCGTGTAGAAAGCCGCAAAAGTGGACGAGGTAGCGGGAAAAGGCACCTGCTTGAGGAGTCGAGGTTGGAAAGGATGTTACTAACTCGGAGGGAAAGCCGGAGGCCGGTGCGCCACATAAATCATCTCATGGCGGAGTTCCACCGGGGTGCAAGGGGTGGGAGGCTGTGCGGGAGACTAGTGGGGATCCGCGTATTCGTACTATAAAGCGAATACGTATACGCGTATACGTATTGCTCCTATTGAAGTTGCCATCCACGTAGTCCCGTATCCTCTTCACCTCACTTTCAGACTTTTTCAAAATCAAATCATGGCTCGAAGGACACATACAAAATCTCGTCGTGGATGCTTAACGTGCAAGCGGAGGCACATCAAGGTAGTTCCCAATCTTCAATCTACGATAAGCACGGCTGTTAATTCTACTGGCTTTCTATTAGTGTGACGAGCAGCATCCGACTTGTAGCAACTGCCGTATCTCGCAGCGCGAGTGTTCGTATGGCGAGAGGCGGCGATCTCCAAGTTCCCATTCCCACAGGAGCGCAACCGCGGTAACCTCGGCCACTAGTCCGTCCACTCCCGGATTTGTGCCAACTCCATGTTCGCCACCAGAGGCATCCCCAAACATCTCTGTCTTCGATGCTCTCGGAGCTGAAAACCAATTCCAAACTTTTGTGCCGCGTCAGGATCACGATGGTTGCGGTTATCTCGCGGTTCCATTACCGGAATCCACCCACGTCTCAGCCGACGACTTGACGGTCAATATGCGCCACATGCAGTACCTCTCGCACTTCCTACTGGTCACCTCCAACTCATTTGGCCTATCTCTCCCTTCGTCGGGAGAGGCTGAAGCCACTTCATGTGCAATGGCTGCCGCCTTAAGATACCCGCCTTTGCTACACGCTATGCTTGCTCTGGCCGCCCTACATCTCGGCCATCGCACCGACGCCGCAGCACTCCACGCACGTGCTCTAGAGCTGTTCAACGCTGCACCTCAAGCTTTCGATGTCACTCCCGAATCAGCCGTTCACACATTGCTCTTCTCCGCATTGGTGGGGATCCACATGCTTGCCGAGGTGTCACTTTCCTGCTACGATCCTAGTACTGATGACGCAGTCCTTCTGGACCGCTTCATCGAATATGTGGACGTACACAGAGGCGTTCGTGCTGTGATAGGTGCATCCTGGACCTCTCTGACACAATCGGGTTTCAGCAGCGTCATGACACCATTTGAAAAAGATATTCAGTGCTACGAACAACGCCGCAACGGCGGCGAAGGCGGATGCGTTCAGCTCCAACAGCTTATGCAACACCTTCAGTCATCAGGTCTGCCCGCAGATGCGCTAAGATCCTACGGAGATGCTATCCAGCATCTGGAATGGGCGTTCGACTTGGAAAGTCGCATGCCGCGAAATCAGCCAGCACCCTCGCCTGCCGCGGTGTTTGCGTGGCCGATAATGCTTTCGATCGATTTCGTCGCGCTCGTACAGCAGAGAAGGCCTGAGGCTCTGATCATTCTTGCCCATTATGGTGCGCTGCTGCATCGGCATCGGGAGCTCTGGGTTGTCGGGAATCTTGGGACGAGGGTGGTCGGCGCTATCACTACGCTGCTTGGGAGATACTGGCGGCCCTGGTTGGAGTGGCCGAATGCTGTTTTGATGGAGCAAGGGCAATAGAGACCTCGCTCTGCCGTCTAGTCTATCTACCTTTACCCTCTCTGGACCAGATGGACATTACCCTTCAGAGCACTGAGCCGTGAGCTCGACGCGTTTTCGTCCTGCCCACTCTCTCCGGACAAAAGCTCGTCACCCCTAGCAAAGCTGCCACCTGCACCCACACCTCCGTGTCCCGCCTTGATCAGAACGCTCAGCTCCCCCGGATAAACCCACCCCAACACCCCCATCGCCGCAAACATCAACAACGCATCAAACACGTACAAAAACGCCTCATGCGTGATAATAAACCCCTTCATCCCCTCACAATACTCCACCACCCTCACCACATTCCTCACCACAATCAACCCACTCACCACATACAACGCCCCCATCGTCCTCTGCCACCCCCTCGCCACCTCCTCCGGCGCAATAGCCCCCGCCGTCGGCCACTTGTTCAACCGCCGATGAAACGTCCCCGCCACCCCCACAAACCCCGCAAAGATCACCAGCTGCGCCACCAACCCGAATATCGTCAACCCCTTGCCCGCGTTCGCCAGGAGCTTGCTGCTGCTGCTACTGCTGTTGCTGCTCAGCGCCGCCGCCGTGCTCATGCCCCCGCCGCCGCCTTGCACGACGAGACAGAGGATGTCGCCGGCGACAAAAGCCTTCGTCAGCCAGCGACGTGGGACGGGCGACCGCGCTTCGCCGCCTGTCAGGAGGATGACGCGGCCCAGCGTCATGTAGATGCTGGCGGCGAAGAGGGTGGGCGCGAGGAGGATGTACGAGTTTTGGATGGCGAAGGGGTAGAGGGTGTAGTTGTTGAAGGGCTGCGAGGCGGAGGCGGAGCGGCAGGCGTAGCCGATGAATTCGACTGTATGGTGAAGATGTTAGTGGGAGGACGGGAGGGAGGGAGTGAGGAAGGTGACAGAAGGACGTACGTATGCCGCCGATGACAAAGGCCGTCATGAACCAGCTGCGGCAGCGGATCATGCGCCAGAGGTGGAATGCGGTTGCGCCGATGAAGAGGAGGCAGAAGATGATGGCGCCGGCTTTGCTGGGGCGGTAGGCGTAGAGGGCGTGGCCGCGGCGGCTCATTTTTCTTTTTTTTTTTGTGTGTCGACTGGGGTTGATGCGGTGGGAGGAGTTTTGCAGTTTGACCGCGCGTCTTTGGCGGGGATAGTTGCCTTTGGAATCACGGCGAGAAATGAGAGAAGGTACAGATTTGATGTACTGGCTTGCATCCGGACGCTGCATTTATGTGTGAATTTTTGAACGCGCGTGGTGTTCGAGAATACTCGAAGTTTACGTGGCCGCGATGGGCTATACGCGTATTACAGCAGGTCGCGAATACACGGATACGAAGATAGGCTAAGTATAGGACGTTGGCACACCTTGCAGGTATTAGAAATTGCAGTGTGGTCGATAGCTTAGCGCGAAGGAAATAGCAAACAAAGGCATTCCTTTCATTAAATGTAAATTCTGTGTCTGAGAACAATGTTGCCGTCCTGAGAGGGTGAAAGATTGATGCAAATTCATCGGGTGCCGTAGTGAAGATACAGTGCCTGCGCACTGCGACCGTTTGGGTAATTTCCGCATATTGCACTGGATGCTCCTCAGAGTATGTAAGTGGGGAAAACAAGGTATCAAAGTTGACAGACTTTGTGGAGAGCGGCGATCACAGCCGCGGACATGATCTGTGTCAACCTATGTAGAAGTTGCGGGGGCACTTTCTTGGCCACGCTGCGCCATATGCTTTGCCGAAACCAACGTCCAGAAAGCCACAAACGATCCACCACAGCTCGCCTCCTTTGTCTCAAGTGCTGCTCGGGGAGCGACTCGTCTCCCGTTGATGGATATGAATGCATCTCACCCGAGCAAAGAGGCCTTAACGCATAGCGAACAAATCAACGGCTCGGATTGATCCTAACCAGTAATATCTATGGAGAACACTATCAAGCCGTAATTGAGATTAGCCGATAGGTTGACCAAGCTTTTTTAGTGCCTCGGGCAGTGTTGCTTGGGAAAACCTTTTCGTTGGAGGCCTGACGATACTTGTTTCTTTTTACCATGACGTCGAGTCTGGGCCAAGGGTCTGTTCCAAGCGGCGGGAGTTTCAGTGACACTCGTTCTCTTGAGAAGTCAAAGAATTTAAATTTTTGCTGCGAGTAAGAAACATCCAGGAGATGCTATGATCAATCCAACCCATATGGTAAGCCTTAGGTAGTGGATTAAGCAAAGCCCACTCGCAGCGGCAAGAATTCCGGTCCACCGCTGTGTACCGGTTGATGAGTTAGTGGTGTAGCTATTGGCCCGAGAGAAGATCCGATGAGCAACTACAGCAACACTTCCCGTCGCCAAGAAAATGGCGTATTTAAGAAAGTCTATGCGCAGATTGAAAACGATGCTGATCGGCAGGGGAACTGTGGAGCAACCACACCGGTTAAAGGCATAATAGCTTATGCGGCATTAAGTTATCTGATAGAAGTTATCTGACTGGAGATCTCCACCTTCTCTCCGCTTCACGTCATACGAAGTCCAGGCCATGGATACACCTATAGAGCCAACCGTTCCGGCTTTCCGCATTTGTTCCCAGGTCTACCGAAGTCGGCGGGAGGCGAGAGGCATTTCCTCATCTATAAAGAGCCGTCATACTATCCTTTCAAGTTCCAGCATAAGCAAACAAGCTCTCGATTACAAAAGTCAACGTTCCACACATATCCTCCACAATGAAGTTCTCCACTGTCACCGGTCTGCTTCTGGGTAAGCTACATATAACTTGCGGAAGAGGCAACAAGAACGCTAACTGATTATTCTCAAGTGACTCTCGCCGTTGCATCCCCCGTAAACATTCAGCGCGAGGCTGCTCCTTGCATTCCCGACGACCCGACCAGCAACTGCGATGCAGGCTCTCAAAAGCGTGAGGCCGCACCGTGTGTTCCTGATGATCCGACTAGCAACTGCGATGCGGGCTCTCAGAAGCGCGACTGGAGCCTTCCGATCGGCAACGACAAGCGCGAGGCCGCGCCCTGTATTCCTGACGATTCGACTTCCAACTGTGATGTTGGCTCCCAGTAAATCCGGTACGCCTAGCCAGTGGAAAGGGTGGTTTCGTTGGAAAAGAGCTTCATGAAATAGAGCGCTCGGCGTCACGGGGTTTACACCCCTACGGGAATCTCACTATGCTGGAGTATATACCTTGTCAGACGGCTTGGAATGAGACAGTATTAGTGCCTGTTCTGTTCGTCCAATTTTACTATCCTCCAAATATATACCGTAAATCTTATATACAATCTTACAAACTCCATCCATAACGCCTCGCAAATCAATCCTTAATAATACATAATAAATAGTAAGAGTTTACTTCCTCGGTCTCTTCGAACGTCGCGGCTCAACAATTTCCTCTGGCGCAGGGCGCCTGCTTGGATTGTCGTTAGGGTTGGCCCTAAAGCTGCTACCCAGGCTCATTGGATCTGAATACGCGGCTGGAAGAGGGGCACTAGACTCTAGAGTGGGGGTATCAAGCTTTATAGCGTCAATCGCCTTACGCAGGCGTGAAAGGTGCCGGGGAGCCCATTCTTCGTATACGTTCCGAACAAAATTCCACGCTTGAGCAGTGTCTTTAGTCTCACGGGGCGAAAGCCGATAGTCGTACACCTGATGTCGGTAGATTGTGGCTTTCTCTCCGTCTACAATGGGATAGTAGGCATAGATGTACACCAATTGATGGTTGTAGGATATCGAAAACGCCATAATATGACCGCTGCAGGTATGTTCGAGTTTGGCGGCTCGAAATAACTCAAGCATTGATCGAAAAATGACCAGCATGCTAAAGCCATTCTGATTCTCAGCATTTTCTATTTTCTCGTTTACCCCCTTCACCTCGCATGTCAGAAATGGAAGGTACATCAGGGATGTTGGCATGAACGTCGTTCGCTCATTGGCAAGGATTCTGAGCTTTTCGTACCGTTCTTTGTCCTCAAAAGCTTCGAACGAGAAACCCACACAGTAGTCAGGTTTAGGCACGCCAAGGCCGGACAGCAGCAGCGGCTGATTGCCCCATTTCTGATCCCAGTGAGAGGCTAAGTTGAGATACTTGTCCCGTACTTTTTTGTCGTTGAAACTGATGTCTCGGAAAACTCCCGCCGGCGGACATACGATGGGGTGCAGTTCATGGGAAATGCAACGTTCATTTTGAGTCTGTAATCGCTTCAGGAGAGACGTGACAGCTTGAGGATCGAATCGAGCGTCGGGTCGCTTTGATTTCTGCGTCTTTTTCAACTTGTCCAATAAAGCTTTGCTCTCCTTGGCCAAGCCGCGCTGTGTCCCCGTGCCGTTATCAAACAGTTCATTGTCGTCTTCCATGATAAGACGGACGCCGTCCACGCCTATTCTAAGGATGGTCCGGAAGCCCATGTCATGGTACGGTTTGCTTGGTTGCTTAGCAGTTTGATTGGTGTCGCTGGACTGTTTCGTGCTTTCATTGGTCTGTGGAGTACTCTCTCCAGTACCCGTAGTTCCGTTGGGAGGTATCCCCGCGTTCCGCTCTATCGCCTGCCTACGTAACGTACTATTACTGGCATTGGACGTGTTTCTGCTATGACCTGCCATGGTGTCGTCTGGTGGAGGGACTTCTTCGGTAGTTTCCAGCCAAGTTTGGATTGATTGGTTCCTCGAGGTGTGCCTCAAGACGGTCCCATGAAGTTCCCGTCTGGGCCTGGTCGATGCTTTGGCAGTGTCGTTCGGACGCAGGTTCTGCTGTCGCCCGGAGTCTTGCTGAACGCCTGTAGTAGCCTTTGCTTGGCGATGCTCGGGGTGTAGCTTTCGATTCGGCTTGGGCCCTGGCTTCGGTGCGGCAGGCTGTTCTTGCTGCCCCACATGTCAATGCGCTGCATGGGCAATGATAGAGCAGCAATGGAGACGTTTAATGCACTGACCTTCCGCTTCGTGGACCAAACAACAAGTCCGGTGGATTTAGCTGGTAATCCTTGAATGCGGCGACTTCTGCGCTCTGCTAGTGGCCTTACTGACTCTAGAAATGGTGGATCAATACGTGCATCTTGCCTTCCACGGAGGGCAACGAACTTGCTAAATTCTTCTTGGCAGCACTGATAGTGGCGGTGGGCAGCCGGGGTTGCTTGGGCGGCCGGCCACGTCTACGTGTGGCTGGGGTTGTGGCTGTTGCTGTTGCTGTGGCGGTGGGCTTGGTCTGGGCGGGCTTTGGGGCGGTGGGGCCACTCTGGCGCAGTGTGGACAATCGGGTCTGCGGCGCCATGATGTGCGAGAGCGGCCTGTGTGCCTATGTACATGAAGGAGCGGTGGGCGTAGTTGAGGCTCTTTCGCGGGTTGCGCAACCCGCCGATGAGGAATCGTCTCGCCAGGACAGACACCGAGGGAGGGGAAATGCCACGTTTAGAATCAGCGGGCCGCCAGGCCTGCAGGGTTCGATGGCGTTTACCGCTCAAAGACTGGGGACGGTTAGGGGCAAGGTTTGCCGGCATCCAGCGGGTCCTCCCTGTTGCGGGCCGTCACGCGAGCAAGCATGGACTGCTCTTTTTCGGCGCGACATTTATGCCCGTCCACGGCTTCGAACTTCTCTACGCGTTGATGGGAGATTGTAAATGCGCCGTAGTCAAAGTAGAATGCACTGCAAAATAACACACGTTGAGAGTCGTCATTTTTGGCTGCACGATGTTTCTGCGCCGCACACGTCAATCAATGCTCCGGGTGGGGTGCTAGCGGATGTGTTCGGGTGGTGGGGAAAGATGGACGCGAGTTGAAATGAGCATGATGCGGGCCGCCTTTAGCGCTTCAATTTTCTATATTATAGGTCATTGGCTACAATCATTCGCGAAGCGTGATAGATCTGCCTTGGCACGCTGCAAGGCTTGACACGAGCGATCTTCCAGTTCTCTGGATACGTTGGCCACCAGATCATGCTCGATGGGAATTTACTATCTGCACAGGCTATGGTGAACCCGGCGGTTCAAATAAGCTCTTACGCTAGCAGCATCGTCCTCCGTTTGGGCGTCTAACAGCCGTGCTCTTTATTATCGCAAAACTCACGGTGCGCTAGAAGCCGATCAATGCCGTATTCCCGAATCCAATATGAAGTCTGCTATGTCCACACCGCAGTTTCGCAATGCATGTCTCCAACTTCTGACTGCATGCAGGCTATAGCGGGCCTGCCTTGTTACCAGATAAAGCAGCTCGCTAACTCGAGAGTAGCGTGGACTGCCTCTTGACGCGGCTTCGTATGCCTGCGGCCGAGCCCCGCACCGGATGTGTCTCCGCCCTTCCCGTCTGGTAGCAGATAATGTTCGGGCTGTTCCCCTCTACACACATACCAGGGCGTCATCAACGCGGTGAAAAGATAGGACACTCGCTACTTCTGTCTCATTCGGCAGCCGCTCGAGCCACATTTCATATTGGATTTCACAGGCCTGAGTCTATCAAATGCGGCAGTGATTTCTTTCTCTTTCGCCTAAAGAGTGGCTTGTTCATGAATACCAAAAACACGCGAAGCAGTGACAATGAAGTTTATCAACACTGGACAGGCGCTTGACGGCAGGGGATCGCTCAATTTTAATCGTCCGAACTCCGACGGAAGACTGGAAGTTTCCGTCAGGCTAATGCAGATAGTCCCAAAGAAGAATGAACTGCCACGTCATGTTCGACAGCAAAGGAACGCCGGCCTCACACACGGTTTCAATAGCTGGCATAGCCTAAGTCGTTTTCGAACTGCAGACAGAAACCTGTCGGCGATTTCCAAAACTTATTCTTCAGGCCAACGCTTCATTTAAGGCAATAGGTCGTGTTCTGTGCGGAGAAGAACGGGGCCAAAGGATCCCACGTGTTGCTGATCACTGCATTTGCCCGGCGCGTTCTTGCTCTTCGTTCTTATGCTCCTCAACCATTCTGTCGAACTTGGTGTCATTTCTCGTTAATAAGCCGTAGAAGCTGAACGCTTTGTGTTCCACAAGCCGCACTAATTTTGAGATTGATATTTGCATACTCCGAGGCGCAGCCACCAGACAATTTCCAATCAACCCTCCGAAAAGTAGGCTGGCGACAGCTCGAGACAAGCTTTCTAGTGGTGTAAAGACCGCAAGAGCTCGCCAGGCTCATCAAATACGCGAAAACGTCGGATTTGGGCCGTCTGTGTAGCATTGCGGTCATGTCGAGTTTCTAGTCATGGCTCGATTGTTTCTGCATGCCCCGGTATCTTTCCACGCGTAGAATGATCTTCCAACAATTCCCAACAACCCCTATGAATCCAGCATTCCCGAGAGTAATAACCTATTCACCTTTGCTCCGCGCAGCCAGCAGACGACGAGGAACCAGTCCCGCAAGCCACCACCCCACTCCACCTCCTCGGCAACGCCCAAACCACATTCCACCTCGCCGCCAGCTCCTGCACCGCCCTTACGGCACAGTCGCTCCTCTCCCGCCACGTCTGGCCCGCGTCTTCCAGGAACTCGAGACACAGCTTCAACCGCGCCGACAGCCACGAATTCGGCCGATGCCGCGGCGGCTTGCTGGTCGTCGTCGACGATGACAACGACGACGTGGCCAGCAAAAGCAACACCGTGACCGCGCGGAGCACGTGGTAGATCATAAACGGTGGGACGTCCTTGGCGGAATGCTGAGCGCGGAAGCGCTGCAGCAGGTCGGTGATAGCGGTGGCCGCCACTGCCATGGCGTGCAGCGCGGAGGAGAAGGTCGGTTGCGGGGTGGAGTAGAGGAAGGGGCGGTTGAGCAGGATGAGGGAGACGTGGTACGATATCTGGAAGTAGAAGGGGGGTGGGGACAGAGGCGAGGATGAGGTGATTCGCAGACGCGCGTCGACGAAGTCGTAGAACTGGGTGAGGGCGAGGCGGGCGGTGCGGAGGACGGCGTCCTTTTTGGAGGCGTCGAGGGTGGGGAAGTTGAAGGAGAGGATTGGTTCCATGTGCTGGTCGTGCAGGGTCCACAGCTGGCAGAGGCTGTCGAGGCATGCGTCTTCGATGGTTGTTGGGGTGCCGAAAGCGCTGAGTGGCGGTACTTTGACTTGGTTCTTGGGGAGGAGGGTCGCTCTGCCGAGGACGGCTGCGGCGAGCCGGTTGACCCAGAAAAAGGACCAGAAGGTTCGTGCTCGCTCATGTTTCTCGGTGGAGTGTTCTGATTCGGCGCTGCGATCCACCGGAGATGGGTCTTCCTGGATGTGAAGACCTTGATGCACTACCATTGCGCCAGCCATAGAGGTGAAGATCCAGCCGGAAGTATCATTGCCGCATCCGAGCTCCAGCCATGCAAGTATGTTCAATCCCTGAACAACATACAAGTTGGATTGTTGTTGACATGAGGCCATGGCCATACTTTGGGCGGAATCCACAAACAGAGAGCACATGTCCTTCACCTCAGGCTGAGTAGATAAAAAGGCTCCGGAAGCTACAACTGCGGCATAAAGCAAATGCAGCTCATAAGGTATGGAACTCGTCGTTCTCAGGATATTGAGCGTCCGACTATTGACGAATCGATTGTGAGTGTTGGCAAGAGCTTCAAAGTCATCAATCAAGCGCCTCCGAAATAGTTCGTCATTGAGGGCGGCTCGGGCAACATCAAGATGGATCGTGGGTTTTCGATTGCTTGATCCACCGGCCGTGCTTGATTTCCGCAGTTCGGCCAAAGCGGGGCTGGAAAATAACCCTGTAGGCCCATAAAAGACACTTTGGCCCGAGCTCGTCTTTGTTATGTCCCACGAGAGTACGCTTAATTCATTCGCCGCTTGAGAGCTTTGGTCGACGCCTTTCATGACTTGACTTGTCCTCTCACAACCTCGCTCAAAGTAGAGTGGTGACAGGGATCTGGGCGAATCACCCTCATCCTCCAAGGGTGCGGGTCGGCTCTGCAGATCATCCACAGCAGACCTAAGGCGCACAATTTCGGCTTCCAGATCCCTCATCTTGGACCTGGGCGTTGAAATGTTTAGTCAGAATACTCGATACAAAGCCGTCATGATTACCGTTTTCGCCGCTGATGTCCGGGATAGGCGCATGTTCTCGCATGAGATGCACAAAGCGAGCAGGTCGGCTTCAATCCATCACACTGGGATTGTTAGCCTCCGATTCTCCGGATTGTTTGCTGTGGATGAAACTTACTTTACGTTTCCCTTTCCGGCATGGCTCACAGGCCACCGAGACCCGCACCGACTTCTGCCGCCTGGCATGCATCGTGTAATTGATGGACTGAAATTGTTCTTCCTCTTCCCGGGGAGTCGGTTGACAGGAGGAAAATGCGGATGACGCTAAAAGGAAGGCGCCGCACCCCGCTTGCCGGTGCGGCAAAATCGGCAACTTCGTTCGGCGCAATTCTGCGGAAGATGTAATCCCGCACTAATATCATATCATCATATCTGTATTCAGCCCGAGCTGATATCCGAATTTCTAGGCTAGAAATAGTTCGAATACGAAACATTTAGTGCAATCACGGGCCGCCAATTTGGCCTTTCCAAATTCCTCTCAACAGAACGAGGCATAAGAGCACGATTAAGAGTTCTTAAAGAGAGATCTAAAGACATTACATTAATCCATCAAAAAACGTGCTGATTCCATCAAGACCTCCTCTCCATACAAATGACGTGGATAAGCAGACGCTTGTCCGGCCTCGCATCAATCTTCAGCGAGTTCTATGAAACTTCTGCCCTATCGTCACCTCCACTTATCTAGTCATTGTTTTCTCTTTCTCAGACGGTGATAGTGGCGTTTAGTCTGAGGTCTCTGCTGCTGGCACCAATCCAAACTGGATATTCCCCGGGCTGGAGTTCCCATTGTTGGGCCTCAACGTTCCACACGCTAAGATCTCTGCGCTGAAGCGCAAAGGAAACAACGGCTCTCTGACCGGCTTCAATCCCGACTTTATCGAACCCACGCAGTTGGCGCACGGGAGCGTTTGGGATACTCAAATAAAGTTGCGCAACTTCCTGCGCCGTGTAGTTGCCAACGTTTTCGATTTCCGCTGTAACATTGAACAAGACGTCCCAAAGGCTCGGATGGCCGCCTTGGGTGATAGCAACGGCCGGAGGTGGAAAGGCGTCAGTGTTGCTGTTCGTTGATGCAGCAATCTGAATGTTCGAGTATTAGAATTTCGAATAAGAGAGGCCGTACCCAAATTCGAATCGTGGTTCGATCTCATCTCTATCGAATGCCCGATAATCGATGTAGACGCCTTCGGTGAAGTTGTCCTGAGGAAACCAGCTGGTGTCCTCGGTATGGTTTAGAAGAAGGCCGTAGTCCTCTTCCTTCTTGGCAACGGTGTAGGGGAGTTTACCACTCGGGCTTACATGTCCGTAGAGAACGTCAACGAGGCTGTTCCCGCTTTGCTGACCAGGAATTCCAGCGAATATAACAGCAGTAACATTGTCGTGTTCGATCCAGGAGTCCACAATCCGGATACCAGCAGAATGGACGACAACAACGGTATTCGAGCACTTGGCGGCGACGTTGTTAACGAGCTGATCGCTAAATTCGTCTGTCAAAGAAGGACGATCAAACGACTCGGACGCGTAGGCGTTGATAAAGATCAAACAGACGTCAACACTCGCTGAAACGTAAGGATCGACATCCCAGAAATTCCACCGGAGAATGCCGTGATGCTCAATGACCTTGTCCTGAATAGCCTTGAAAGGTGAGATGACGTACGAGGGAGAGGACCCTCCGGACCCCCCGCCGGAGATGAGAGTACCATTAAAGGTATTCCAGCCGTAGTTGACCTCATAACCACCTCCATAACGAGCAACATTCTCCCATGGCGCGGCCTTGACCTCAGCATCATAGCCGTAGATGGTTACGAATCTGGACGTTTGTCGAGTAAGAGGAAGTGTGTTGTTCACGTTCTTGACAAGGACGTGACCAGCGGCACCAACTTCTCGAATGATCGCATCGTGATCACCTCGGACGTCGACTATCGGATGCTTGACGGTATCAGGGAAGACTCCAACATCGGGAAAAGAGTCCTGGTCCTGACCGAGAAGGTAGTATGCAGCCAGAACGCGAGTCGCCATATCGTCGAGGCGGTCGACCGAAACAGACCCGTTTCGAACGGCTTCCGTGAGATTCGCGCCCCAGAAACCACCGTCGGGCATCACGACATCGAGGCCGGCATTGGCCGATGCAATACCAGTATGTTGCCCCTCCCAGTCGCTCACGACAAATCCTTCGAACCCCATTTCCGTCTTGAGTATGCCGTTTAGGAGCTTTGAGTTTTGGCACGCGTAAGAGTTGTTCGCTCGTTGGTACGAACACAAGACCGAGGCTGCGCCAGCTTTGACGGCGTTGTAAAACGGCCAGGCATACAGCTCATGGATCGTCTTGTCATCGACGTTCGAAGACAGTGCATGCCCTTTCGGCATCGGCACGAGCACGCCGTTTTCCACGGATTCGTTCGGCATGCGGCGGTACTCTTGTTCATTGAGGAGGAAGTGCTGTCCTTCAAGTCAGAAAGATGCGATACGACGAGAATTATCTGGCCGACTTACCTTTGCCGTAGCAATGACTCCAGCATCCTGCATGCCCCGAGTGACCCCGTACATGCCAACCCCGGCAAGATAGGGATCATTGCTCAAGCCTTCCCAGTTACGGCCTCCCTTTGCAATCCTCCCGAGAGGACCAGCGACCGGGCCAAGCGCCACGTTGATCCCTTTGCCATAATACTCCTCGCCGAGGGCGTGGCCGTAGGAGTACATCAGATTCTTATCCCACGTTGCCGCCAGGTGTAGCTGTGACGGAAAGGCAGACACAAAGTCGGTCCCGCGAATCCCGTCAGGAGCGTCGGCGAAACATATCGGCTTGATCCCAAAGCGTGGGATGGCACCGGTGTTACCAACACATGAGCCTGGGTACCCGCGGGTCAGGTTCGACTTCTCATCCAGCGTGAGCTGTGCGACGAGAGCATGGGCTTTTTCGTACGCCACGCCCCATGCGTGGGATGAATTTCCCGTTCCTTGCGCTTTAAAGACGTTAGCTCTAGGCTTTCATGGGAGTAGAGACTGAATCTATGCGTACGCGATGGGTAGACCGGAGGACTTTGGCCGTAGAAAGGAAGTTCAGAGGGGGGATTGGCCCAGGTGTAGTTCTCGGCGGCGCATGTTGGAGCAGCAGCCGCCAAAGTTGAGATGACCACGTACGTGATAGACTTCATGGTGAAGAGGTTGAAGTCAAGGGACGGCTGTCGAAAGTGGCAAAAGATGTTGCTCCATCGATCTTTTATGCAGAATGAATCCGCATACTCTCATGTCATCACGCAGACGGAGAAGGCAGCCCGTACGATGCTCGTGAACAAGGTCAATCGCAGAGGCACCGAGCGCAACGTAATCTGGGGGAGCGCGGAATGCACCGTGATCTGGAGAACCAATGGGGTGCGGGGGGACTCAAAGCGAGAGACACTCTTTCCCGAAGAAATGCCAAATTCACGCAACACAATAGGTATGGCTGCATTTACAGTTTGCCTGAATGCTCTTGGCAGACCATAATCTTAGATAATGAAATTCTCGGTTCTTAAAATGCGGCAAAGAGCACAAGTGTCATTATCTCTTGAGAATTCACTGCGAAGACGCATTTCCTCTAAACTCATAGGTATATCTATCATTGTTCTAGATCTAAAGGCCATAATACTCAAAAAGAAAAAAAAAATAAAAGGTGTGGAAATAATCCAGTGTATCACACCTTAAAGGCCAGCAGTATTGGGAAAGCTGCCACCATCGCGTGACTTTGTGGCAACGTCTCTTTCGTATCAATTTGCGGGGCTCCGAACCAAAGCCGCCATGTCAGGAGAGGATAGATTACAGTGTGACCTTAGCTCTAGAAGCTGCAAGATGGCCAGTCACCGCTGTTTCCAAGGACGTATTGCCTCACTTACGAGCGGTCAAGCAAGATGTCTTCAACTTCCAGTTCTAATGCGATGTAGGGAAATACGTATGATTGGTATCCGAAATGATGGGGAAGGGATGCAAATATTAACATGCTGGCCGTAGCTACTGTAAGTTCCAATACAAGGCCTCCATTCCACCATTTCAATAGATGAGCACGACACGACCTAACCATCATCACAAGATAAGCACAGATAAACTGCGACGCAGTGGCCGAGGAATGGCCACATTGACTAAAAGTTTTGTGGTATCAGTGCGGAAGTATATGTTCCGCAAAAAAATGCCGAAGTAGGGCCCCGTAAACAGGAACATCACAACATCGATTTTTGGTGCCCACTCATGATTGACGTAATACTACGGATACTTCAGCAGACGCTAGGGTTATCCGCTGCGGGTCGACTCCACGGGTGTGGAGGCTCACTAGCGACCATAGACCCCTCTTATCGTGCCGGATATCTTTGAGAGAGATAGTAGCCGATTGCTGATTTTCTCTCTTCCTATTCCTATAAAGCCCCCCTCTACACTGTTCATTTGGGTTCAGCGACATCCCTGGCAGCTGTTGGGTGAGGCAACATGAAGATTTCCAGACTTCTACTGGCCGCACTCGTGGCTCTCACGGCACGTGCTCAGAGCAGTGACAACTCCACAAAGGGGTCCTCGGTGTCGTATCCTGTGTCTCTCAACGGCATCAATCTGCTCTCCGCCTCGGCCGCCGATATTTCCGCTGCTCTCTTTGCAGGGAATCTCACTTCCCTCGGATTGGTCGACGCCTACATCGCCCGAATCGATGCGAACGATCGTCAAGGTAAGAATCACGCCTCCTTGCTACTTCCCGTCTAACGTCTATAGGATTGGAGCTCCGGTCCATCATTGAGGTAGCCCCAACCGCTAGAGAAATCGCAGCCCAATTGGATCAAGAACGTGCGGCCGGCAATGTGCGAAGTTCGATTCACGGCCTCCCGATCGTGGTCAAAGATAGTGAGCTCACCGAACCCCAACAAGAGTACTATTCTGACGTATTAGACTACAACACCGATGTGGAACTCGGGATGAACACGACTGCAGGATCGTACGCATTGCTGCAGTCTCAAGCCAAAGGCGATGCATTTGTAATCAGCAAGCTTCGCGCCGCTGGTGCACTGATCCTGGGAAAGGCCAACCTGGATGAGGTAAGCCTGACAGCGCCCAACCCATACGCCATCTAACCAACAAGCCAGTTTGCAGGCATCCGCGGCTCTGTGACCTCCGCGTGGAGCGGCAGGGGCGGACAATGCCAGTCCGCGTACGTCGTCGGTGGCTTCGCCGCTGGCGGCGACCCCAGCGGAAGTTCCGGGGGCTCCGCAGTCGCCGTCTCGGCGGGGTTCGCGGCCGCAGCTCTTGGAACCGATACTGAAGGAAGCATCGTCAATCCCGCCAGTCGCGCTGCTCTGTTCGGCTTGCGTCCGTCGACCGGGATCACGAGCCGGACTGGAGTCGTCCCTATTTCCTCCTCCCAGGACACGACTGGGGTTATGGCCAAGTCCGTTTGGGATATTGCGGCGCTTTTTGAGATCATGGCGGTCCATGATCCCGAGGATGCCTACTCGGAAGCGGCGGATCCATTCCGACGTCAGAATTATACTCAGTTTCTTGATGGAAACGGGTTTCAGAACTTGCGAATCGGTGTTCCCAGAGAGCCCTTCTGGAACCAGACCTCTCAGGGGTATAGAAGTACCATCACCGCTGGCTTGGAGGCTACCTTCGAAAAGATACAGTCTCTTAGTGCTACTATTGTCGATCCGGTAGTCCTTCCGAACGCAGAGAAATGGAAGTACTCTTTCGTTGGTGGTGCTGAAAGGAACAGTAATGGAACGATAGTTATCCGTAAGTTGTAATCTCTCAATGCTCATTCCATCAGCTGACTCTAGATAGAATACGACGTCAAAGACGACATGGCACACTACTTGACAACCCAACGGACCAATACGTCAGGCATTCAGACACTCGGCGATATCATCAACTTCAATGACGCTCACCCAGACATCGAATTCCCTCCTGGTTATTGTTGCCAAACCACTCTGGTCGCTGCTGATCAGCTCGGCCCGCGAAATACATCGGCCGAGTATTGGAATGCTAAGTGGAATCAGCAACAGCTCAATGAAGAAGGGATCGAGTACCTCTTCAGAGAGTATGACCTGGATATCCTGCTTGTCCCAACGGAGGGTGGTTCGTCCCGTCTGGGCGCGGTTGGACGCAGCCCAATTGGAACCGTACCTGTTGGGTATGATGAGATCAATCTGCCTTACGGTATGGCGTTCGTCGGAAGGCGCTATGACGAGCCCACAGTCATTCGAGCAATGTCGGCGTATGAGTCGCATTTCCCTAAGAGGGTTGTGCCGCCGACTCTTGATTGAACTTAAGTGTAATTGTAATGTGATGCTTGGTCATTAATTGCTGCTGAAATGTAAATTGTGCTTTCCTTTATATTGCAGCATTATGCAATGTGCATTATGCACCCTGAACATCAGCTTCACCTCAAACAGATGCCATGCGGTATCAGCCTCTTGCTTGCAGATCTCACGCCTCGCTTTGCCTTCTCTTCTCATCAAACACATGGACTGTGATTTCCTCTGCTGCTTGCTTTGCATTTTCCTGCAACTTCTCAGTCATCGCCTCACCATCGAGCAAAGCCGCGGTCTCCTCCAAACTCTTTCCGCCTGTCTCAACGAACAGAAAATAGACGACGACAAGTTCCACGAATAGCCACACATCATACGTAACGTAGTCTGCAACACTTGTTAGCTTGCGGAAAGAGCTCAAATCACAGCCTTGCTTCTTACATTTCCATTTCGAATTGGTGACGCCGACCGGGTTGACGTACTGATTGAATATCAGAGCGAGCGCCACGAACAGGTTGTAAAGGACAAGTCCCTAGTAGCATGTGAGCGAATATCGTAGAGCCGCTGTATACTGTGAGCACTTACTCTGGCACGAAGATTGTATGGCAAGATTTCAACGACGTAGGTCACTTGAAGCGGGGCCCAGCCGATGGAAAAGAAAAAGTTGTAAAGGAAAATCATGGCGAGGACACCTTTGGCCACTCCAGGAGAGCCTTTTCCATTCAATTCCGTGTCCTTCTCGTAAGTTGCTTCCAAGGCAGTCCACACTGCGATTGTATTAGACCCCAACAATACTGCTACGATGCTGGAGGGGATGATGACACTTACCGATATATACGAGAAGAATTCCAACGGTGGAAGTAAGGAACATCACCCTTCTACCAAATCTGTTGACAACCAAAGCAAATGCAACGCCCCAAATCAGACTCCAAATTTGCAGCAAGGCGTTAATGAGCGTCTGGGTAGCTTCAGACTCGTACCCAATGGAGTCCAGAATCAGCGTGAGGTAGTACGATATCAGACCGTTGCCGCTCCACTGCGAGAAGAAGCCAACGGCAAGGATGATAAAGAAGCGGTGTCTGTTACCCGCTGTCTTGAAAAAAGTGAGATAGGAGGTTGTCTTGGCTGCTTCCGTCTCAAGCCGGAGCGCTTCCCTAATCTCGGCAATTTCCAGAGCTACGATGGGGTCCTCGGGATTTCCAGCAGCGTGGTACTTCGTGATGAGGGCATGTGCGCTCTCGATGCGGTCTTTCGCAACAAGCCAACGGGGTGATTCCTCGATGCACCAGCATAGGAGCAGCTGGATTACGCTTGATGCGGCCTGCAGGATGGATGGGATTCTCCACGCCCAGTCATTCGACATCCTAAACGTACCGAATGTGATCCACGCTGCTGCCACCGCGCCAGTTGAGTAGAGCGAGTTGTATACACTGACCAGTGGTGACTATATGCACGTGAGCTTTGCAGTATGTAATGCTAGAATGCGCACTTACTCTCTGCGTTGGGTATGCTACTTCCAATATCAGAAGGGGCGCTGCTGTGATATTGAATGCAAGCCCAAATCCAAGAAGGCCACGAGCGGCAATGAACATTCCAGCTGAACATGTCAGTTCTTTCATTGGAAGCTCTGTCCGCCTGAATGTCTGCTTACTGTTTTGAGCTCCGCCTTGAAGTGCTACTCCAATGAGCATGAGAAAAGCGCCTCCCACAAGTGTCGCCCGGCGGCCGAAGTAGTCACAAGCAACAGCGCAGAATGGCTGATTGATAACTGTTAGAACTTTGCTAGAATCCCAGACAATATATTACTTACAAGCGCTACCAATTGCCCAACGCTCTGTATCGCATTGAGGAGGCCGCTGCAGTTGTGTCAGCTCTTGAAATATTCTTCAGAAAAGGAAACGCTAACAGCAATGATGGACCAGGGTTATTGAAGAAGTTATTCCATGTGTCTAGTGACTGCAAGCCATCTATTTTAGTTAGCAAAGCCCCAATGAGAGAGTCGTGGTCGCCGTACTCATCATCGAGCCATCAAATCCTGTGGCATAGCTGGAGATCATAGATAGAAGCAGAATCAAGTTGAGCTTGATTATGGCCGAATTATGAAACCAACCAGCTTTTCGGCCGTTGAGCACAGCGTCTGGCGACGTCATCGCTGAAGGTGCGCCCATTGCGTTCAGAGGGCAAGTTTCACGCAACGGTGGGGTGGGAGATCAGCTCTCATTCTTTAACAATTGCCAGCACTGGAGATAATAGCACAGATAAGACCCGCTCGAGATAACTCGAGGCCTGCAATCGCCCTCATGCCACCACGAGTCCAGCTCGTGGAATCAAAAGACAACACCCGCCCGGACATCCCAACCCCGCTTCACCGCGATTGCCGATGCGGCGAAGCTCGGCCAGCAGGTCAGCACACATATGACTGATCTTACGACGGCCTTCTTGGTCGGGGAATTCAGGCGCCGGTTAAGTGGCGTTGCAGCCGCAAAGATGGGGTACTCGCTTCCCGCGCGGCACAACTGCTCGTTCGGGTTAGCCGAATCTTCCCCCGCCAGGTGTTCCTCGGCCAATCCAGCTGTACCTCCGCTCACGAGGTCTGCCGAGCGTTGCTGCGGGGAACGTGGTACCTGCACAGCAGGTTCTTGAATAGATGATTGCGGCCGAGTATACGAGGGTGGGAGGGGATAAAGGCGCTGCAGGAGGCCAATTCCAGACTTTGTAAAGCATTCATCATGCATCTCTCCTCTGCCCTGACGATCGCTTCCGCTTTGATGTTTGGAGCCGCCTCTGGGGCTCCAACGAACAGCAATGGAACTCTTTCAGCTGGTACTTGCTATTGAAGAACACCCCTGTCAGCCTTTACTTACTGCCATGGGTCATCCCAGCCGCTCAGGATTTGTTTGATTATTCGATGGCCGTGCAGGACCTGAGATATGATTCTTACTACGACTTCATTTGGTACTCAGACAATGGACCCTGGTCTGTCAGGTTCACTGCCTGGTATACCATTGGCCTGTTGAAGAGGAACCAAGGCGAGGACGTCCTGCATGCAAAGGCAGCTCTGAGAAATATGTAGGTTATAATGGAATGATTTTCACTCAGGAAATGACTGCTAAAAAAAAAAAATCAGATTGGCTTGCCAATACACGGAAGAATTTGATTCTGCCTGGTATGGAACATTCAAGCTCAGTCCTGATCGTCAGTCCACCGGTCTTTCGACGTTTCCTCCACTCACTGCCGTACAGAACCTGATCCAACGCCCGACTCGGATCTGTATCCTCCTGAAATATATGTGAGCGCCGTTAGAGATTCCGCTAGCTTCTTCTGCTGATAAACCTCCCAGACAACCTATGATCCGAATTGGAGGTGATTGATCCGTTCCAATTAGAACCAGGTAGCAATGCTCACCTGGCATAGAGAATTCATCGGTACCACACTAGTACAAGCTGTCGAAGAGTTCGAGCACCTACTTGGAGAAGACCTAGTCTCAGCAATCGAAACATCACTGACCCACGCGGCAATCGGCGGCATGCGGCGCAACGGAACCTACCCTGAAGACGACAACCTCATCCTGGGCTACTCCAATCCAGCCTACATGCGAGCTGTCGTGGTATCATGGATCGGCCAGCGCCTGAACAACTCCACCTTCACCGATTTCGCCAACCTGCAAGGAAAGCTTCTCCTGGAACTCTTCACCTGGAACAACTCGAACACTCTCGGCGAGTACAACGCCCCGACGTACTACGGAATGGACATCTGGGCACTATCCGCCGCCATCAAGTACGCGCCAGCCAACTCGACCATCAAGTCCACCTCCGAGTATGTCTTGACCGAGCTCTGGAAGGATATCGCCGCGCACTACAACCCCTACCTCAAGAACATGGTCGGCCGTGAGTCAACCCCACCCCTCCTCCGCCATCCACCCCTCTCCCCCCACCACCTCACTGACCCGCGCCCACCACCACCAGCCTACGACCGCGCCTACACCCGCGACATGACAACCCACTCCTCCATCCTCAGCCTCTGGTTCTGGGCCATCTTCGGCCACGCGCAGGGCCCGCAGCCCCCCAAAGGCGAAGCCGACCTCCTCTACGACGTCGCGCAGGGCGCACAAATCGCGCTCGTCGCCCGCGTCGCCAGCGCGTACATCCCCTCCACCCTCGTCCCCTGGCTGACCGGCAGCGCCTACACCGACAGCCCGCGCTTCCTCAACCGCACGATCAAAGAAGACCTCTCGTCGCCCTACGTGCGGATCGCGACTTCCTGGCTCAGCGGGCCGCTGATGATCGGGGCGGAGAGCGTGGCGGAAGATGAGAATCGCGGCGACCAGTTCGTGCCGGCGATAGTGCACTGGGCGAGTGACCCAGCGCACCGGCCGGCGCCGTACGTGGGGGTTTTCAGCTTGTATCCGAGCGCGTCGACGGTGGAGGCGGTGGCGGGGGAGCGGTCGTTAAGGATCCGCTATCCGAATACGACGCAGGAGGGGACGGGGGTATTTACGTTTGCGGTTTCGGGCGTGGCGCCGGGGTGGTTGTTAGCAGGGAATAAGGTTGAGGGGTTGGAGAAGCTGCCGTGTTTGGAGGTGAGGGTTGAGGCGGAGGGGTTGGAGAGGGTGCCCGTGACGTATGGGAGTCAGCTGAGGGATCATTTGTTTTATAATGTTAGTTATGTGGTGCCGGAGGGGTTTGAGGGGGTGCCGGAGGTGAGGTTGGGGTTTGAGTATACGTGCTGAGTGTTGTGGTGGAGGTTTGGGGTTCGTCTAGACGGTGTGATGTATGCGAGCTTGGATATTGTAGCTAAAAGGGTTAGGTAAAGGATTCAATATGATATGTCACAGACAGGTATGCTTTGAAGTGAGGCCAACGGCTTGCCGATTGCTTATTCTGTTTGCCTGGTTTGCTCCTTTGTTGATACCACGACATTTGTCTTTCCCGATTAGGTTTAACTTAGCTCATTTGGCAGTGGTATATCACTACCACTCACCGGATCTACTAATTGAATACTTTCGCATTCTCCAGTATGTCATGAATGAATACTCTAGGAATTCTGCAAGACTGTCGGCGAAATGAGTCATATAATCTCTGACTCACAGTTAGCTCGCATGTTCTTCACAGCTGAAACGTATGTAAAAGTATTCCACTGATCTGCGATGGCATACTGTAGGGCAAGTCGTTTAGATTTTAGGTCTGGGAAGCTCGTCCCGGCGAGCGAAAGGACCGATTGGGCAAAAGAGAAGTTCGAAGCTACCATAGGCCATCGATCGGAAATTCGAAGCGGCCACTAGCCACCGATCGGAAAGTCGAGGCGGACAATGAACTAGCTCGCCACGCTAATTATACTCCGCCATCAGCAGCTGGCTTCAGGTTGTCGTCTCTAGGGCGTGAAGGAGCGTCCAGGGTCTCCACTACTCTCGACTTCCAGAAGAGGTTCTCCTCGGAGCTCAATCACCAACTGGCTTCCCGGAGGTCTACATAAACGCACCTGTTTCCCACTCCAAGTCCTGTCCGTACCAACTTCATCCCATCAAACCAGCCCACCTTCCAGCTCTCACCCAACGCATCCCGAAATGTCCGAGCAAACGCAAATCCTCCCGGACGGCACGATCCAGATTGCGCCCCGGACCGGCACGGCCTTCCACCTGAAAAAGGGCCAACGCCTGACTGTCATCGACCCGACAGGCGTGCAAGTCTCCGACCTCGTCGCCTTCGCGGCGGACGACACGCGCTGTTGGCCCGTGCTCAGAGTCTTGGCGTTTAGCTAGCTTAGTATCTGCCTCCCTGCGGGAGGCAGTTAGAGACGAGACACACTTCTCCCCTCTGTTTTGTGCCCAGCAGCGTCAGCGCGAAGCGCTATCCAACGGCCGCACCTTCGACTACGCGGACAAGATCTACCTGACCACCGGCGACGCACTCTACAGCAACCGCAGCAACGTGATGCTGCGCATCGTGGCGGACACGGTGGGCACGCACGACTTCCTTCTCACGCCATGTTCGCGCGATACGTTTCGCATCATCTACGGCGACACCGATCCGGCGCCCGGGTGTTTCGGGAATCTGGCGTACGTTTTGGCCAAGTATGGTGTTGAGGAGGACCAGATCCCTTGTCCCTTCAACTGCTTCATGAACGTGCCCGTCGACGGGAAGACGGGCAAGTTTAGCGTCGAGCCGCCCGTATCCAAGGCTGGCGATCATATCGACTTCGTGGCGGAGATGGATTTGGTTGTTGGATTGACGGCTTGTTCGGCGGCGAAGTCGAATGGGGGGAGCTTTAAGCCTATTCAATATCGTATCGATTAGGGTGTTGAGATGGTCGGTTGAGTTCTGGAGGAGTGATGTAGTGGCAAGTTTGAGGTGGCGCAGCGAAAGTAATGTTGGAACTGATTTAGAAATGGAGCTCATTTAAAGCCGTTGGGCAGCGACTAAGTGGAAGTCCAGATTCACAGTAGCTTGCAAGGTCATGTATCTCTGGACTGCTTTCTTAGCCAGGTGATTTCCTTTTAGCACATAACAACATCAATTTCTCACTTGTACTTCTGCCAGCCCACCTCATCTAGCGTTTGTAATCATCTTCGAGGTCTGCTCAATTGAGTTATACTAAACAATGACCAAGTGCTTGCTCGGTACTCAAGAGCATCCAACTTCACCACGGCTTTGCAACGAATGAAGAAAAATTGCTCCAGATGGTTCTTTTCCCAAGTCATTCAATACATACAAGGCGAAGAAAACGTATATACACACATCAAACATCCCAAACTACAATATCAAAACACATCGCATCCATCCGTCATCAAAACATCCCTCTCAGCCAACCAAAGGCGTCTGAATCACTCACCACCACATTTACAAATCATCCTCCAACGGACTCAACCCCTGCGCCGTCCCAATCTTATCCTCAAAGAAAAACCTCAACCTCTCCACCGCCGCCCGATCCGCCATCCACTTCCCAAACTCCGTCGGGTTCGTGCCGGGCATCTCCAACGCATCCGGGTAGCCCGCCGGCGCCTCCACATCCTTCCTCACGCTCCAACTGCCGCTCGCCTCCTGGTTCTCCTTGCTCAGAATAAACGAGTGCAGCAATTTCGCGCTCTCCGGGTGCGGGGCGTCCTTCAGGATCGCGCCCGTCTGCGGCCACGTGACGAAGGCGCCCGAGGTGGCCGGGAAGGAGATGTTGTAGGGGGCGGGGGGAGACAGGCCGAGCGCGGTGGTGAAGGACGCGACGTAGGTGCCGTTGGAGTTGCCGATGAGCGTGGCCGGCGTGGCGGAGCCGCGGACCCAGCGCGGGTTTTGGGCGAGGAGGGCGTCGAACCAGGCGAGGCCTTGTTGGCGGAGGACGAGGTCGAAGGCGTAGAGGACGGCGTCCTGGGGGTGGGTTAGTTGCGTTGGTTTCAGGGCGGAGGGGGGTAGGCTGCGTGGGACGGCGGGCTGGGGAAAAGGCGGAGGGCTGAGGGAAGGGGGGAAAGAAAAACTCACATCGTCGTTGGGGTAGGTCAGCACGAGCTTGTTCTTGAACTCGGGCTTGAGGAAGTCCTGGTACTCCTTGGGCCCGTCGGAGACGTAGCGGGAGTTCCAGACGTTGGACCAGCCAAAGATGCCGATACCGGCGTAGTAGCCCTCCTCGTCCTTGTACTCGTCGTGGATTTGGTCCCAGCCGAGCGGCTTGTATGGCAGCAGGGCGCCCTGCGACTTCCAGCGTGGGTAGTCGTGCAGGGTCTGCAGGATGACGCTGTCGACGTACAGGCCGTTGGTGGCGAGCTGGCGGTCGATCTGCGAGCGGGAGTGTTAGAGAGGGCGATTGGTGGATAGCGGGGGAAGAGTGCCAATGGAACGTACCTTCACATCGTGGTACTTGGACAGGTCGACGGTGATGTTCAGCGTCATGCCAGGGAACTTGGCCTCGAAGGCCGCCTTGAGCGAGTCCTGCTGGTTCTTCTCGTCACTGTTCGGTGCGCGCGGCGAGTCAGTATACAAAATCCGTCTGTCGATCAGGAGTGATGTTGTTCAACACTCACCCGCCATGCCAAACGGTAACAGTGCCACCCTCCTTCAGCGCAGCCTGGTAGATCTCGTCCAGCGTGCGGTTCTCGACCTCGACGTAGTTGTTGAAGCCGAGCTGGGGGTCGAAGGCGGTGACGGACGACACGGCCGCCGACGCCAAGAGGCAGGAAATCAAGCTTCCGGAAACCATGTTGCCGATGATGCCTTTTTTTTTAAGGTTGATGCGCGTGGAGATAAGCTTAGCGGAAGGGACGCAGCTTTGCTTTTATACTTTTGCGTGGTCATTGAGGCATCAGTGCATTTCTAATCCTCGACTCGCACACAACCCCTCGATCGTGCGCAATGGGTGCCATGGTGCCATCTGCAGGTACCGTTGGGTGCCTGGGCGGAACCAGACCGCAGGGGAGAAACTAGACTGGAAGGCGCAGCGCTCCGATGGTTGGTAAGGGTTGATGGCAAATACGAGCTTGTAGTACGCCAGACCGCACCGGCGGGCCGGGGGGTTGTGTTTTGTCGTCACTGCGGCGGAGAAAGCTTGGACTTTGTGTGTCGAAAGACGGGGGGGCGCGGCGGACGTTTTGCGCCGTTCTGGTGGTGGCGCAGGGGGAAGGGCCGGGGGAGGGACACGCCGTTTTGAAACTATCCGTTAACGGGCATGGTGGAATGCTGCCAGACGTTCGACGACGGGCTGTAGTTTGATTGTGGTCAGCCCGTGCAAGACGGTGGTCTAACCATGGTGTTTCTCCCGCGAAAAGCCCGATGGCACAGGCGCGTATGAGTTTAACCCCAAGGTCGAAAGAGCACAGCCCACAAGAAGGTGAATGGAAGTTTCCCCGGGTGGCAAGATCCGAGCAGCCGAAAGGCTAGCCTTATACAGGCCTTAAGAGATTATAGTCGGCCTTGACGACTCGTGTTGACCGTGAAGTTGGTAATCAAGCCTCGAAGATGACCGAGCGGAATTCGACCGCAGCTGCCTATAGCGGAGCTATTGACCAATCAGCGTGCAGCAAGCCATCTTCCGTAATGCGTCGACTGACTCGTATCGGGCAGAAACAAGATCCTGTCAAAGTTTAAAGGCGTGAAACGATCCGACGCACGAGATTAACTAGCCATACGAGTAGAAGCAGTGCGGCGTGGCATGACGGCATGGTGCGTCATTTATCAGCGACGTCCTCAATTCTCGCAGAGCTGGAAATAGCCGGAGACTCGGAGAATGGAAAATGCCGTGGGGTGTACAGTAGCTGCTTGGAGACGGTTGCAGCATTGGAAATTGTGAGGTGCAAGCAGGAGTGACTAGGCTTTCACCCCTTTGTGAGGCCAACTCATCTGGTGGGGCCGGAGTTTTCATGTACAGCCCGGGGAAATCGTCGGGTAGACAGGCCACCACCGCAGCACTGGAAGTTGACTGAGTGAAGAATTCCTTTTCTTGAACGCTAAAAACGCATGGTTTCCACGAAGAACAATCCGGCCGGAGGTTGAGTAAAAAAAATTCCCGTGCGCCATCCCGCTGCTGCAACGCGCAATTGGACATGATTGGATGCATGTCGTCTTCGGATCTTGCCTTTTCACCCCAAGCTTTTTAAAAGCAGAGACCATCCACCGGCCTTGATCGCCGAAGCGGTATGCTGTCGACCCGATCTACCCGTGCTGACAACGTCTCCAGTGCGGCTGTGTCCGTACCCCGGCTCGGACTCCTGAGAAGCGACACCACGAATCTCGAGCAGCGCTGGAACTCCGCAGACGCACCATTGTTGGACTGCCAGACGCACCATTGCCAGGCCGCCGGACGCACCCCTCTCCCGCATCCAGCCCTCGTAAGTCCCCGCCACCCTCAAGCCAACAACAAATCCATTCCCATACTCTTCATAATCCTCTGCCTCTCCTCGGCCTCCCAATTCCCCGTACAATCCCTCTCGCGCCACACCCGCTCCACGACCCTCGACGCCTTCTTGATGCTCCCAATCCCCATCTGCCACCCCTTATCGAACATCCTAAACACGCGCGCCCGCAACTCCGGCTCCTCGGCCTCGCACGCGACGACGAACAGCGGCCAGCTGATGCCGCACACGCGCACCGTCTGCTCGATGCTGTACGTCAGCTCCAGGTGCAGCAAGCCCTCGCCAACCAGGTCCTGCACGGCGGAAGGAGGTACGCGCCGGAACTCCCGCGCCAGGTTGATGCGGCACGCGTAGTAGAAGACCATGTAGTGGTGCACGAGCAGCCGCTCGTTGATGCCGTCGGACGGGCGCAGCGCGGCGACGAGGCCGCGGACGAGCTCGATTTCGGCTTCGACGGCTGCGAGTTCGGATTCCGAGGGGAGGACGGGGGTGGTGGTGCCGGAGGAGGGGTCTTTGCGGCGGCGGAAGCGGTGCATGCTCTGGAGCGCGTTGAAGATGGGCTTGGGCAGGCCGAAGTAGCGGTCGAGGCAGTAGACGTCCGGTGCGGTGTAGGACTCCTCTTCGTCCGGCAGCTCGGTGATGGTGCTATGGAGGGCCGGCGGGTTGTGGGCGGCGTCGCAGATGCTGAGGGGGTCGCTGTGCCAGTGGCCGAAGACGTCGAGGCAGCGGAAGAGCTGGTACAGGATGGGGGCGAAGCAGCCCTTGCGGAAGGAGACGGCTTGCGAGAGGAGCCAGTCCCGCGCGCCCTTGACGTGGACCCGCCAGTTGGACGAGTTGCCGTTGACGAAGTAGATGGAGACCATCATGATGATGGTGGCGAAGACGGACTCGGGCTGCTCGCCCGGCTCGGCCACGCAGCGGCGCAGGTAGGCCAGGCTCGTTTTGTAGTGCTTGATGGCGATGAGGGCGTGTTCTTGCTTTCGGGATGCGTCCTGCTCGGCGATGTGGAAGGCTGAGATGGCGTACATGCTGTGCAGCAGGGCGGCATGGCCCGGGTGCGCGACGGTGACATCGCCAGAGCCGATGGCCAAGGGGATGAAAACGTTGCGGAACGGGTTGTCCGGGCGTGGCGTTGGCAGGAAGATGCCGCTCAGCGTCGACGACCAGTGGTCGAAGAGGAGGCGCTCCTCGGCGGAGGCGGACACGATGTAGGGTTGCAGCTGCGTCACCAGCCGCATCCCTATCGACTCCGGGCTAGGGGCGAAGGGCGACGACGCATTAATGGGGGAGTCGCCGGGTGAGAAGAGCACCACGCTGCTGTCATAGCTGCTGAGGCTTTGCGGAGAAGCGGCCGGCGAGCTGATGTCCGAGTAGCCGTCGTTCTCGTCAGGTTGATCATCGACGGAAAAGACGCCGAAAGGCTGGATGTGGACCTCGCAGGGGCCGAGCAACTCGTCCAGGCTCTCTATCGTGTCGTCCAGGAAGGCGTCCGGGTAGGTGGGGTTCTGGCGGGCGGCGTCGTCGAACAGGCGCCTCATCTGCATGCCCTGCGGCGGGGCCTTTGCGTCCTGGTCCATCCAGTGCAGCCGGATGCCATAGCCCTCGCACTCACGCTTGGAGCGCTGGCAGCGCTCGCAGTGCGGCTTGGCGCCATCGCACTTGAGGCCTCGCGAGCGGCAGGTCCAGCAGCCGGTGAAGGTCTTGGTGCGTTTCTTGGGGGCGCGGGCACTTCTACTTTTAGACGAGGACGGCATCCGCCTTTTAGCTCGCGCCGAGCCCCGCAAACAGCGATTCCAGCTTGGGCGCGAGATCCGGTACGTCGGTTGAGAAAGATGCGCAGGAGCGGAACAATGTGAGAGGAGGGAGGGCGAGTGACTGGAGGCACAGGGCGCGTGCGACGACACTCCCGGCCCGACCAAGCGAGTCAGCCTCAATCAGGGAAAGTCACAGCGAGCCTGACGTAACCCTCAAATTCCTCCCGTCTCTCTTTATTATCAAACAATCCTCCCAGCAGCCCTCAGCACTTCATCGATTCAGTCCTTACGCCTGCCGCACGATGTACCCGGCCCGCGGAAAGTGCAGCCTGATCCCGTTCTCCAATCCGATCATGGTCTCGTCCCGAGTCAGTCCGGCGAGCGTGCCGAACTGCGGGTGAGCTCCCGGCGCGGAGTCCGCGCTCTCCACCGATACCCTCGATCCCGCCGCGATGCCCAGCGGATCATTTGGCAGAACATCTGGCTTTTCTTCAGAGTACTCTGATTCCAAAATAAACTCGGCTGCCTCCTCGCCCGACAACACTTCTTCCGCCTGGACGACTGGCAAGCTCGACACCCTGAGATCAATGTGTTAGAGAGAGCCAGCGAGCAGGGTGGCCGGTGATGTTCATTACCAAGAATGCACCCTTGGAAAATCCCCCTTCCCCAACCCCGGTTCATCTCCGAGGCCGATTGCCAGCAGCGTCCATCGGACGATGGGCGCAACATAGACGTCTGCCATCGATGGCTTATCTCCGCCGATATACTGACTGCCATGGCCGAGGAAGTCGTTTTCAATCACTGCCAGAAGGGATATGATGCTGCCCAGAGCACTCGGACGCAGCGTGTCAAGATCTGGCCGGCCAAGCACGGCTTAAATCCCGACGTGCAGCTGTCAGGCAGATGTTCATACTGAAAATCAAAAAGAAAGACTCACGGAAAATCGTCTCTCTATCTCTCTTAAAAGATGGGTTCATGAACTTTGCCGGAACCGCGCGGAGTACGTTTTCAAAGAACTGCGTCGCGAATGCTTCAAACGCCTTGTCGGCAGGGTCGGTTCTCACCGTCTGGAACTTGTGCTGAATGGCAGCGATAATGGCGGACGTGTCGCAGTACACGTCTTTGCCCATGGCCAACACCGGAACGCGCCGGTACGTTATGCCAAGCATTTGCAGATCCGGGCGAGGAAGCACCACTGGTTGGTCTACACGGAAGAACTCGAGGTCGGAGAGGTGTAGCAGGTAGCGGATCCTCTGACTGAAGGGCGAGAAGTCTGGTGCATCGCTGAGTTCCACGCCGTATCACGTTGTGGTTCTTGCCGGCTTACCGTAATCGTACAAAATCATGGGCGACCCCATGACGGCCGATGTTGCTGCTTGATTACCCATGCTTTCAGAGCTGTTCAAACGTAGTTGATGTGTCTGACACGTCGGTTGGCTGTCAAGTTGCCACAGTCAGTTACCACAAGCCGAGGCTTGAGAAGGTGGCAGTGCGTCTGGTTGCGTTGAATGCACTATTCGTCATACCAGCCGGACCACCCCGAGGCTAGTACATTTCAAGTAAGCCACGAACCTCTAGCAACGCCACGTTTAACTACGTCACAGATGTCTCGCCGCAAACGGCCGGCAAAAATAGAAACCCATGAATTTATCCAATTAACCGAGCGTGATAATCACATCTGCATTGACGAGTGTGGAACTACTGATGGCACACTGTCACTTGAGAAAGTATCCCGTACACAAAGCAAGAGACCTCAACTTACAATTTTGTTACGGTTATTGTAGTCCACGGGAAGCTTGGCACTCTAACCTCCAGATCAATCGTCAACGGGAACTTTTGCCGTAAGAGTTTTCAACTTCCTCTACCGACTGGAAACACCGGATCACCGTCAAATGACCACATACTCAGCTAGCCTTCTTCCACCAATCTCCAACCGAACAGTACAGCCGGCAACCATCCACTCCCGGCTCTCGATGCATACAACTCTCATACACCACCACCCTGCCCCAAATCACTCTCGAAGCTCCACATCCAATCATCGGCCAAGAACCCTGCATCATCCGGCATCTCGAACTCGTTCGTGTAATTGAGGCTGTCGATGGCCGACGTGATGGTATCAGGATGGATAGCGCCAACGCTGCCATCGTCGTCCGCTATCCACGCCCAAATGGCGTCCTCATCATCTCTCGCCCGCATGTCCCTCTCCGGCTGCTCCGCGGGGCCGAGGTCCGCGATGCGCTGCTGCGTTACCGTTGGAGCTGTAGCAGTAGTAGTATCGACACCCCTCTGCATCCGCACCTTCTCCTGCAGCTGCAGCAGCTCGTTGAGGTCAGCCTTGAAGGATTTGGCAGGCATAATGCCGCGCGAGATGAATTCGTCCAGCAGGGCTTGGACTTGCGGGATGTCCCAGAGAGGCTCTGCTTTGGTCGTTGGTGGCTGGAGGATGTCGATGATGATTAGGGCAGACGCGGCGGAGAAGAGGGCCTCGACGTCGTAGGGGAGGAAGAGGTCTGTGTGTGTATATGTTTGATCAGTCTCATTCTCTCATTGTTTTTCCTTTGCTTAATTTCCCTGGTTTTTTGAAGGGGTAAATCATGTAGACCATTTCTCATCACCTCGCGTGCACGCAGCTCATTCCATCATGCACTTACCGCACTGCGTCTGGAATTTAAGTACGACAAGTATCTTGAGCGTGCTGATCGAGGACTCGACGCATATCTTCAGCAGCGCATTCACCGGGCTCGAGAAGGCCGAGGCGGCGGCTGGAGAGCTCAGCCGGACTTTGAGCAAGGAATACAGCACGGGACGGACGGCTAGTATCACGCACTACCGAACGGTCTCAGTTCTCGCCGAGATTGCCACAGAACATTCTTCTCCAGGAGGCTTACCTGATGCAGCAACAGATGCAACGTCGCCGCCTTCCTCGGGATGATGTCAATTGGCCTCTGTAGTTCCAGCTTAAGGTGCTTCGCAAGCTCCTTGGACGTACCGGCAAGGTTCGACAGGATCGCCTGGACCTCCTGCACGAAGTGTCTCCCACGCTGGCCGCGACACCCGTAGATCACTGCTCGCACCGCAATCAGCACCCCAAGCAAGGCGTCCATTCCACAAAAAGAGGGCAACCATACCATCAAGAATCTTCCCCAACTGCGACGACAGCGCAATATGTATGGCAAACTTCCTCTGCATCCCAAAGTCCGCCATCCCCATCCTCGGAACCGCCATACACACGTCGTCGTCCCGCATCACCGACGGCGTCCCCAGCAGCGCCGCGCTCTTCCGGTCAATGCAATACACCGTCCACCACAGCCGCCGGCGGCGCTCGTAGTCCGGCGGGCGCTGTGTCGCATCCTCAACAACCTTGTTCAGCTGCTGCAGGACACACATGCGGCGGGCCTGGCCGATCTGTTTTCCCTCCGCGTCAGCAGCGAGAACCATGCACGACAGGGGGAAAGGGGCCGGGGGGTGGACCCACGTAGACGTATGCCTCCTGCAGCATATCCGCCGCATGCATGAACAGCGTAACCAGGCACGCGATCTCGATAGACAAGATCGGCTCGTCGTTCAGCCGTCGTATGTCCGGCAATGCTTCCAATGCCCGTGCGAAGTAGGATGATCCGGCCGGCCCGTACGCGAACTGCTCGCGCGCGAGGACAGACTTGCCGAAGGCGAAGACGAGCAGCATCTGGATGTGCCACAGGTCTGGTTGCTCGTGGGTGCCGCTGGCACGGGCCGAGTAGAAGCGGTGCAGCCGGGCGAGGAAGGCGGCTTTGTCGAAGAGGTGGTACAGTGGCTCGGCGTAGAAGCATACGGTGGTGGCGAGGTACTCTGCGAAGTCGAGAGGTGGGAGATCGATGTTTGCGAGATCGAGGCGGATGGGCGGACAGGAACTTTGGTAGGAGGTGTCTTCGCGTTCCAGCGTGGGGGTGCCGTTTGCGTCATCCGTCGTGGAGGTATGCAGAAGGTTTTTGACTGTTTGGCTGAAACATAGTGTAGAGGAGTGGCCAAGGTAGCCTGGAGTGGTGAGTCAGAATGGGTTGAAATAGAGCTGTTGCGCTACTCACGAGCTTTGCCGTTCTTCTTGGTTTTGATCTGTGGCTCTGAGGATACGAGGCTGTTGACAAGACTGTCGTTTTCAAAAGTCTACGAAGATTCGGTCACTAATGGTTTGTTGGCCTGAGTCGTGGCTGTGTACTGACGGTTGTCGTGCAAGGAACAATCTGTGCCGGCGCGGAAGCCAGTGGCGCAACGGTGTTCTCAGGTGCAGGTGAATGCTGCTCCGAGAGATCGTTCCATTGTTGGTCACTGGGTACTGCGCCGTATGATTTGGACGATGGTCCGGAGTGCTGTGCGGCCTGGAAAATTTCTGGATCATTGGAAGGAGTGGAGTCTGGCAAGGTAGATTGGGACTCCAACTCCTGTATTCGATTCTGCAGTGTCTCCAGATATCTATGAATGAATTGTTAGCTCTACGATACATGCGGACGATGCGCAGAATATGATACTCTTGTGAAACAACAGCCTTCCTGTCCTTCTCTTCGAACACACATCTCTCGCTCCTCGAAGAACACCTATCGCATGGCTGGCGCCCCGAGCAGCGGATTTTGCGGTTGCGGCATCGGATGCATCTTCAGGAGCCAATCAGTTCAGGACACCGGAGGCGGTCGGGGTTACGTTACGCATTGAGCGTCTTCTTTCTCTGCCGAGCAACTTTATTCGGCGGGCGCCGTGAGCTGTCCGTCTCCATGTCACATCGGGGTTAGAGCTGGGTTGATCGGGGAGAAACGATAGGATGGCGCGATGATGTCGTTTGGCTTGGCCCGTGAATAGCCTGCGCCCTACAGCCATGCGAGTACATGCGCTATCCTTTACTCGGTTAGATCGAAAATGCGAAGGGAACGTTTTAATCGGGACCATGCCCAGTCATCCTGCGCTTTTGTCAACAATCAATTATTAACCCTCATCTCCTCGGCTAAGCGGAGCTAGTCCCACTAGGTTTCGCAACGTTTCTATTCTTCGACCGGCTGCCCGCGCGGCCTGCGGAAGCCGATCACCAGGACAGCCGGGGCGTGTTGTAGTCGACAACCTGAAAGTGGCTAAAAGGCGGGAGACTCTCATTCTCATGCTGGAGACAGTTCCGAGTATGTGGGTGGGTCATGGCGTGACGGCACATATGAGGAGCGCGGAGTTATGGAGCGTGAGGCGCTTGAACGCGGAGATGTCAGAGGTCGATTCTGATGTGGCGTTGCTGCTGAAGTGGCTGTTGTCGGGATCGTCGGAGCCCGATTTTAGGAGAGGTTGGTAGGCGCGAGTGTGGTGACGGGCTTTTGTGGTGTCCAAAGCCAGTTGTGTTTGAGGCTGGAGCGAAGAGTAGCGGGTTTATGCTTGGATCGGAAGCTTTGGAAGACATGGCTCGGTGAGGGCGGCTGAGACTCTATGACAACCTCATGGGTCTGTGAAAATGTCGGAATCAAATGGTAATGCTTTCAGGAAAGATGAAATCAGGTTACGGTGGCTTTAAAACTTACGCTGGTGAGAGCTTTGAACGATATCCGCATGGGTGAACAGGCTTTTAAGAGTAAGGTAAATAGCAGATTTGGATATTGACAGTGACTTCTCCATATTGCCTACTTGCACTTGCAACATTTTCTTCATGGGGGTGAAGCATAGCAACAAAAAAGTGAATAGCGGGATTACAAGCCGGCCGCAAGGGCGGGATCGCATTCCGCGCTGCGGACCGCATCCCGAAGCGGGGCGTGCACGCGCATCGTCACTACCCACTATTATGACGAGTGTCATCATAGCTAAATCAATAGCTTTAATGCCAGATTAACAGACTATCGGTAAACGAAGAATGTGATCGACTGTATGGATCGACTATCTACCCACTCATTGATTCTCTCTTAGGCAGCTCTTTTACTATTATATCCAGTTGCTTATATCCTTGCAACCCACGTCGCTGCGCAGCACAGTCCCAGAATCCCTCCTGTGCTGTGGGGATCCACATGCCACCTGGGAAGAGGGTAGGGATCAAAGATGACCCCACCAATGGGAATTTTGCTTCCAACCTCTGCAGCGCCTCGGCTACTTTGTTCGTTTCAATGATTTTCTCCTTTACGAGATGGATTCCCAATGCGCTGGAGTCGCGAGCTGCCCCAGCGACATATATGCTGTGGATCATCCCCAGTAGACCAACTGCCATGAGATCTAGCAAATAATTAGTCGATGGTTGTAGCTTGTCAATATTCGGGCGCCACTTACACCAAGTATCTTCTTCCAAGCCTGTCACGGAGATGAGAAGGATTACCCAGAGCACCGCCAGCATCACGCTCGATGCACGGGAGATCAATGAAACCTTGAGCCTCTGGCTGCCCGCAGCCAGCATCTCCAGATTCGGTGCCTTGTAGCGCCCCGAGCCCTGGGTGAGTGGGTGCTCTTCTCCGAGAATAACCATCACATATCGACTCCCATTTCCTTGAGTAATGCTGACCGTATCTCCACCTTTCCTCGCCCAAGCCCATTTCTCTTTCTTCCATTGCGGAATCGCACCCTGAAGAAGAGCGAGAAGGGTTCCTCCGGCGGTGATGATAATAGGCGCCCAGTTGCGCTTTGTAATGATCGGCACGATTGCGACAACAATCTGAATAAGTATGACAAAGAATCCCGAGTACCATACGAGATCTCGTTTAATCTCTCCTTGTGTCGCGTTCTGGTCGATCGAAAATATCTCGATCTTAAATGGCTCGTTCTGTTCGTTGTTGTCCGTTTCAAACAGGCCAGCCTCAGCTCGAGAAAGCTCGAGATCTCGGAGAAGCCTGCCGATAACCCAAGACTTGTTCTCTCTTACGTGAGAGAATTTCGCACTGATGAGCTGTGCCGGGAAGTCGGGACTGGGTGTCATGCGGCCATCTTTTGATCATCAGCAGGGTTCATGATTCTCGAAGCGACAGCATGCATACCGCCAAAGACAGAAAGCAGCGTATTAAATGCATAGGCCATCCAGCCGAACGAAAAAACAGCAGGCGTGATGAAATATCCGGCTTGCTGTGCCAGTGCAGCTTTGATGATGTCCGGGCCGATGATTAGAAGAAGCGAGAAAATGTCGCTGGGATTGCGCCACTGCTGGTGGAACTCGGATGGTGCGCTCCTCCTGCTTATGTTGGCTAGCGCATGGCTGCTTGGCCACGCTATACCTGGGGGCATTGTAGCTGAGAGTGGACCTGACACTTGTCAGGCGCTATAGGTTTCTTGGGAAGCTAAGGGTTGGAAAGGGGCGGGAAAACTGAGCAGCAGCAGTCTCGCTAATGTGATCTGACACCCTGGTATGTGTAATGAAAAAGATTATTGATTGAATCCACATCGGGGGAAAGCCCCGCTGTGCCGCAGCCAACACGACGATCTTTGCGGCGTATCGACTCAGGCAAAGCGCTTAAAATTTTCGACACCAAGACTTGAGAACTAAAGCAAAGATTTGTATCACCATCGCGATTCATGCATTTTTGAATATGAGTATAAAATTATGGAACTGCTTATTTTTATTTTTATTTTGAATGAGGGCCGTACACATACCATCAAAACAAACCCGCCATGTGGAGGTGGATTAAGCTATGTGGGGCAGGCGAACACCTATTGATCTGTGATATAGAAAAGCACGTGCGCCTCTCCAGCAGCTTTGAGATCGCTAGCCCAACACCCTTACGAATGATGATCTCTGGTTTGAGAATGTGGAATTAACATGTGGCTGGTCTTTTTCGTTGGATTTTGATTTGATAGACTACCCCATATATAATCCCCGTCTAAAGCATCGAAGCAAAGTTTTTCTTCGTTGCAGTTGCCTTACCGGAACACGATCAAGCTTTCTATATTTCAATATTTGAGCGAAAAGCTCGCTTAGTTAGGTATAAGTTTCACATTTGCGTTTCGCTGATGGAATCTGTTAGAACTCAATGGATTGCTCCTTCTAAGGGCCTACACGATGAGCTACGTTTTATGAGGAACAAGCTACGCTAAACCACTTCTGGATTTCCCAATTAGGCTAACTACTTGGCGGTGCTGAGAGTCCTGAAACAGAATCTTGTGCTTGACTTAAAAAAGGATCCGTAATATTCACACCAGAGACACCCCGCGTGGCCAAGCAGAGCGCTCTTTCAGCCGCCAACAACAGGCCGAATCATTCAGTGGACTGGGTGAGAAGGTCGAATTTCCGTCCCTCGAATCGGTACGTATGAAATAATGAAGATTTTAGTCGCCATACGCCTGCTGACGTCATGTGCCAGTGTAGACCAACGAGACTCCATCAGCATCTGAAGCCGGAAAAGACGAACCGTATATCTGCCTAAGATGCGTGAATATCCACCTCTCAAATTTGTTTTGCTTGTGGAACTTACTCAAACACGCGCCCTTTCACGACTGTGATTTGGATGATCTTGATTCTGAATGTGGCATCTGCCGTCTCCTCAGAGTTTCATGGCCACGAAAAGACTCTCCCAATTTCTTAAATTGAAATTCAGGGCCAACCGTACTCGCTATGTCTCTATATCAATCGTCTATGACAGCTCTGTTTGAAGTCGAAAGCGTTCAGTAAATAGACCAACGTGGAATATTGTACAAATGGGGTATAGCGTGTGTTTCGGATCAGTGTAAATAGTCTTCTCCTCAAGACCCTCAGAGGGATAATCCATGAGTTCAAACAAGCTCAACTTTCAGTTATAGAACAATCCAGGAGATCGCATTTGCTGCCGTAAGAAAATTGGTGGCAGCGAATATTGATTTCACGGTTCTCAAGTCTTGGATCGACGATTATTCTAAATGCAGTTGGATTTGAAAAAAGGTTGGGCATGTTTCAGGACTCTCAGCACCGCCAAGTAGTTAGCCTAATTGGGAAATCCAGAAGTGGTTTAGCGTAGCTTGTTCCTCATAAAACGTAGCTCATCGTGTAGGCCCTTAGAAGGAGCAATCCATTGAGTTCGAACAGGGCAGTATGATACTGTAAAGATTGCGACGGGGGATTAGAAACCTCTACGTTGAGTATGAGAGATGCGGAAATTTCAAAGTTGGTGCAGCTTAGGCGATTCGCTCGTCCAATCGGAGTAGAGAATTCCACAGCCAGTTGAGACCCCACGTCAATGCATTCTTGATGGATACGTTTAGTGTAAATTCTATTTAGAGATCCCTTATCAAGCGTAGATATTATTGGTGAGGGCCGACTACAATCCATTTTCCTGAGGTTCTACTATGAAGTTTCCGGAACATAGAGGTTCGGCTATCACGATGCAATCTGCATTCGCACGCATACCAAGAGGCTATCGAAATAACCTACTGCGTGCGAAAGGTTCGCGGGGTAACTAAATTACTCTAGATTCATTTCGAGAACATGCCCGCCAAGTATTCTGCAAGGGTGGCCAGGAATGGCGTGAGTAGCTCGGCAATCGTGCTTGACTGCTGCTTTCGGAACTAAGGGATAAACATGAAGTCATTTCGACTTTATTTGATCAATAAATATGCAGCCTCACCTCAACGCATTGCGACAGACAAAGCCTTCTCGCAAATGCTGTGTCGGAACATCAAAACCCCGAAGGTTCTGATCTCTCCACGAAACGCCGCCTTGCTCAGGTAAATCCAGCCATCATCATTATTTTAGCATTTACCCTTGATTGATACAATTTCAGATAATCACCACAACAAAACTCCTCACTGAAGCGACATGACGACTTCATCAAACGCTCAACACTCGACCGAGTCGTCGATTTGTGCAAACGGAAAGCCCATTGAGCAGATTAATGGAACTGTACGTATCAGCATTGAAAAAAATTGACGAAGATTGTAGTCACTTTGAGTCTGCTCACCTATGTGCGCAGACTGAGAATACATTATCTTCAATGGACGTCTACGGAGTCAGGCCATGGACCTGCGACAGGTGCAAGGGTATAGACCTCCCAACGCTCTTCCCGAGAGACCTGCCGCCACAGGAAGGTCCACCACACCCTGTTGTCAGTCTTCAGCACCGGAGCCTCGACGATCTCGATCCTGAATGTCGTATCTGCAGTCTGCTCAAAGTGATATGGAATGACCCGTCTTTACGGCCTCCGTATAACCTCCGAGAAGCTGTACCCAATGATTTCTCCGACGACATGGAGACTCTATCGAAGTTTCTGAGCGCTCGTGGGCTTGAAATGTCAGGGAAGCACCGGAGCAATTACGACGCCGTTTCCATGTCATTCTTCGGGTTTCCAAGCATCAAGGAGATTTCGATCAATTACCTAGACTCCTTAAGGGCACCGAAGATTGATTTCACGTTACTCAAGTCTTGGATCGAGCACTGTTCCAGCAAACATGGCCCTGAGTGTAAGGGAACTTGGGACCCTGATCTCAACCCGGGAATGAGACTGATTCACATCAAAGAGCGACGCATTGTCAGTAATTTTCAAGAAGCATTGCCATACGCGGCACTCTCGTACGTCTATGGGGCTAAGTCGGCCTCCCCAGAAGGCGACAAACTCCCGACTGAGATACCGAAAACCATCAAAGATGCTATGGATATCGCACAGGAGTTGGGCTTGGAATATCTCTGGGTCGACAGGTACTGCATTCGACAAGACGATTCAATCGAAAAAAACGACCAGATGAGCAAAATGCACCATATATACCGAGGATCCCATGTCACAATCATTGCAGCAGCGGGAGAGGGGGCAGATCATGGAATTCCGGGAATGAGCCTTCCGCGGTCTGCTCCACCCTGGGTCGTTCTTGATTGTCGCTTATTCATTAGTGTTTTTGACATTAACCAAGTACTTTCCCGACATTCGGACTCAAAGTGGGGTTCGCGATCGTGGACTTACCAGGAGTCGGTCTTACCGAAAAGACTCCTGTATTTCACCAACTTCAATTGTTACTTTCACTGTAGCCAGACCGGTTTTAGTGGGATTGAAGAACCTTTACGGAATTCAGTGAAGGTTGAAGGTTTTCACCTGGATGATGGTCCATCGGAGCCAGGGTATCTTGATTCGTTGTGGAAAATAGGCCTCCATATCTGGGACATCAACAAACGCGACATCAGTTACGAATCAGACCGAGTCAATACTATCGTCGGTATACTTGGTTATATGCATCAAAAAGGGGAAATTCGGGGTCATTTATCCGGATGCGCGATATTCTCCAAAATTTCCGACCTATCTGGATGCGAGTCATCTGGAACTTATCCCGCGTGTACCCAACCTCGGATATTCCGCAGTGACTTCAATGAAGAAGTCTTCAAGACATGGGAGGAAGGGTTTATTTCTGGTGTTGCGACCCACTGCAAGGATCCAGCCGGAGGAAGACGGGAAGCGTTTCCGAGTTGGTCATGGGCCGGATGGGCGAGGTCGCAAACAACGGAGTCTGATCCACCTCCCTGTGAGTTCCTTCGAGGCAACAACGTTCGCATTTGGGTGGAGATTGATCCGACCACTACCTCTATCAATGGGATGCCAAAGTCATCGGGACCCGACCCCCCGATGATATTGTCCAGCGAAGAATTTCAAGACATCTCGCAAGACCTGGTTTTCGAAAATTCAATTTGTCGCTTCATCCGCATCGAAGCACCAATTCTGCATTGCAAACTTGCAAAGGTTGGCAAGAAATGGAAGATTGTCGCAGCAGAAGGCCATCGGGTCGACAAAATGATCTTGGATGAGGAAAGCCTTATCCCCGAAGTTGTTGAACAGTTGGAGAAAAGCTTGCCTCCAACCACCATCAAAGGTCTGGTCTTCAAAAGGTATGATGGGGACTGTTTGGTGATCCTCGTCAGAGAGCTTGACGGTTACTATGAAAGAATTGTGGGTTGGCAGTTTCGTTCGAGGGACTTTCCATTCGTTCCACAAGTCCAAAAGGACGATGGCTCCGTTATGCCATTGTTCAACTACACGCCGTCGGAAAAGAAGCCAGAGAGGAAGGTGTTATTACATAAGGGGACGATTCGGCTTGGCTAGCGGTTCTGGAGGAAATTGCGTCACGAGAATGTTCCAGATTCAATGCATCAGACAGATTCTTCAAACGAATGAAATCCCTTCGATGCTTCGAATAAGCCAGATGATTAGAAAAAAAAAATAGCGTTCGCAAAGCCCCCCTCATCCCCTCACCGAAACGCGACACGGATACCTCTCAGCCGGATGCTGCCCACCCCCACCCCCCGAAACCTGATACGCCCTCTCCCCCATTGCCAGCTTCACCCCCCTCCTCGGATGCATCTGATCCCACTCATCGTACGCGGGCTTGATTTCAAAGCTTCTCAGTGTCATAACTAGTAGCGTCTTGATCTCAGTCAACGCAAGCGTCTGACCGATGCAGTTGCGCGGGCCGATTTCAAAAGGGCGCCAGGCACCCTTTTCTTTCGGCTGTAATGCAGCATAGTCGTCCTCCCCTACCAACCACCGCTCCGGCAGGTACTCGTTAGCCCGCGGCCAAAGGGCCGGGTTGCGGTGCACGGCTTCGTGTACGACCCATACGCTGCAGCCGGCCGTTGGATAGCGCGTGCCGTCTTCGGCCGTCAGCACGATGTCCGGCGCCCCCATGCGGATGCCGCCGGCCGGCGGGAAGAGGCGGAGGGACTCCTTGACGGCGGCGAGCGTGAGGGGGAGCTTGTTGAGGAGGGAAGGGTCGGCGGCGAGGAGGGCGGCGGCGGCGGACGGGTCGGGGCCGAAGACTTGGTCGTGCTCGGCGCGGACGCGGGCGAGGAAGGCCGGGTGCGTGTGCAGGAGGTGGAGGGTGTAGGTCATGGCGCTGGAGGTGGTGTCGTGGCCGGCGACGAGGAAGAGGCGGAGCTGGGCTGTGGCGTAGGTTTTGAAGGTCGGGTCGAGGGTGGGGCTGGACTCGGCGGAAGGGTGCTCGGCCATGTAGCTGTCGAGGGCGAGCGAGACGATGGAACGGACTTTGCGGTCCTTCGGCTTCTCGGGCTGCAGGAATTGCTTGCGCTCGGCGAAGCGCTTCTCCAGCTCGGCGTGGATGAAGGTGTCGAGGCGGCGGCCGTAGTACCAGGAGATGAACGGACGGTATGGATTCCACCGCTTCAGCGGGTTGATCTCGTCGCCGAAGGTGGCCCATTCGATGAGTGAGCGGAGAGTGGCCGGAAACTCGGAGTCGGATGTCTGATAGTCGAAGCTTGAGTCTCTGCGGCGCTTGTTAGCGGTAAGTGAGTAGCTGAGAAGCCGAATACATGACGTACAGGGAGATGAGTCCAATAACATCAATTGTCAGGCGGAAAGTAGCCTCCTCGAGCTGGAACACGGTGCCCTGGGCTGCTTTCTGACGCAGCAGCTGGCAAAACACCTCAGCCTTATCCACCATCTTGGGTACTTGCTCTAGCATGTAGGTAGGACTGAAGCCGGGGCTGAAGATGGAGCGCCACTTCTTCCAGGGACCATTCGGCATGGTTATCAGATTCGGACCACCAGCTAATGACTGGAATGCACTTTCCACGGCGTCAGGTTTACGGGCATTCAGCTGCTGGGTGATCTGCGAGGCGGTAAATGGATTGGCAACGACAAGGAACGGGTGCTGATTGGCCAAAAGTCGAGGTAGAACATGTGGTGTTTCGGAAAATCGATAGAAAGGCGCCGAGCAGTGTAGTTGAAGACGGCATCAACAGGTAAGTCCTCGAGACACTCCTTGATTACCAGCATATGCCCAGCGATCCAGCTGAACGGCGGCATTGGCTGGATCTGTCAGCTCAGAGGAACTTAGTGAACGGCGCCGTGACGAACCAGTCCTTGTTTGCGTAGATCATTGATGACTTTGCGCGAGCGGTATGCCTTGGTGACGATATAAAGCAAGCCGCCTATAAGGGCAACCAGTAGCGACATTGAGGTGTCAGAAGCAGAAAGAGCGATAACAGGTGCATTCATGGTTGAGGGTGATGAGAGTGGCGGCAGATGTTGGTTTGGTGGGCGTTCTGGGATGGAAGGGGTTGGGTCAAGCCGTGAGCCAAGCGTAGGATTGAGGCACAGCGGAAAGCTGCCGAACCATGTCAGCAAGGATTTCACTCCCACTGAGTGTGATGGGATGGTTAAGATCCGCGCCGCATTCGCCCCTTTGCAGTCGAGAACGAGGCTGTCTTGCGCCAGTTCTATTTGGCATTTCCAATTTGTACAGTGAGCCATGAAGTTTTGAGGAAGATGAAGATTACAGACCAGCCTTCTACCGTGTGAGGGTTCCGACTAGACGATAACGCATTATGTAAATTATCCTACAGGTCTAGGCCTCTTTAGATTTGTTCTTACTAAATATTAATGATTGATACAGGTAAGTTAGTTGGATTCCGAGAATTGTAGTGACTTATATAGTGGCCCCCATTTTCAGCCGGTAATCCGAGCGTCGGTGATAGCGCTAGTGCTAGTTTGTCTCCACCACAACGCTTACTGATTGGTCGCAATGGTTAGACAGACTCGAGTCGCTGACAAACATTTCCTTTAGCTTCGCGCATGGCGGGGTGACGTGGCAAATTGAGACTGCTTTGCCCGGCCGGCAACGCTGTACCAAACCATACTCTACCTCCGAAGATCAACATACAAGCTACCAATCCAGAACAAACAACACTCCTAGAAAGACATACTAGCTATGTCAGAAGAATACTACGAGGCAACCCTCGACCACCCCTGCGCCTCTTGCAAATGCCTCGAACTGGATGACGCACAGCTCGGTGGCAAGGTGGACGTCGATAGCAGCGGGACATCTCGCGTTTCCTTCGGTGATGCACGGAAGACCATTGGAAGACACTTAAATGATTACTACAGGCCTTCAGACGGCGATGATTATGTTGGAAGCCCCAATGGAAAGGTGCTAACGCTGGGCTACCATCGCGAAGACATGTTCCCGAACCTGCCCAGCCTTGAACATACTGCCAGCCAGGGGTGCGAGTTTTGTGCAATGTTACGGCAAGATCTGCTCTCTGTCTGGTTGAAGAGAGAGGAATTGGCCGACGTGAGAGCACTTGTAGAGGATGAGACGGATAGTAAGGACACGAGCCCTGCTAAGGATAGCACGAATCTAATTGACGATTTAGGGCCTACTGACAAGGGTAAGATCCTTGTCTATGAAATCAAATGCCAGTATCGATACTTTGCCTGGTCGAATGGTGCTGAAAGGGGACTGCCGTGGCTCGATACCTTCACAGTATCCTTTAGGGTCTTCGACGGCCGGAACTTTAGGGAAGGCTCATTGTCCTACAATGTGTCCACCGACTCATCTGGTAAGAGCTCATCCCGTGGAAAAATGGCTTTTGCTAACCGTATTAGATAAATGCGCGGGATGGCTTGGCATCTGGCGCCGGCCGGTGGCACCAGAGGCTTTGCCTTCGCAGAGACTGAATTGCCTGCTCGAAGAGGCCATTCGACGCGTCCCGGCCCCAACGGAGAATCTTTACTTGCCGACACGACTAATTGATGTCGGCTCGCGGTCACAACCCACGCTTCGATTGGTAGTCCCAAAAGATGACCGTTCGTTTGTGGAAACGGTTGATCCAGCGGCGAAAAGGTATATCGCGTTGAGCTACTGCTGGGGATCCAGGGAAGATGCGGAAAAGCAGCTGAAAACTACAGGCGACACGCTCAACGAACATCTTGAGCATCTACAATACGAGAAGCTGCCGCGGACAATTGCGGACGCGGTCGAGCTGTGCCGTGCGGTGAACATTCGTTATATGTGGGTAGACGCGTTGTGCATCATCCAAGGCGACGGGGAGGACTGGGCAAGAGAGTCCTTCGAAATGTCGAATGTCTACGCCAACAGCCTCTGCACTGTCTGCGTCCTTCGAGGAAGCTCGTGCGTGGACGGATTCTTGCAACCCCGCAAAGTCCGTCCTAGACTCGCTGTAAGATTCCGCTCTGCTTTGGACGCTTCAGTGTCGGGGAAATTCTACCTCAGCCAGCCTAAAGCAGCGTACGATGACTTAGAGTACGATTTCCAAGCAGGAAATCACACCTTGTATCATCCGGCAAGCTGGGACTTGGAGGGTTCTGCGTGGACCGAAAGGGGCTGGACCTTTCAAGAAGAGCAGCTATCGACGAGGAGGGTTTTTGTCGGCGACCGCATGTTTCATGTGAGCTGCTCGGGCTTTCATGAATCCGAGGATGGATCTCGCTTCGAGTACCACTCTCTACTTTCTCGGTTGACTGGACCCAATCTGGACAACATATTCGTCAGCTGGTACGACTGGGTGGGCGCGTATACTTCTAGACACCTCACTGTCGTTGGAGATAAATTGCCAGCTCTTTCTGCCTTGGCACGGACAGTGGCTAAGCTCTACCCTGGACAGCGCTACTTAGCCGGGTTGTGGGAGGCAGATCTCCAACGCGGGCTTCTTTGGACGGTCGAACGGAGGAATCGATCTAAAGACTATATGCAAGACAGGAAGAACGAATACATCGCACCCTCCTGGAGCTGGGCTTGCGACTCGATCATTCCCACGCGGATCATCGGCCCTGACGACTCGCGCTATCCTTATACTCCCAAATTCGAACTGTGCGATGCCAAGCTCGAAACCGACCCGGGGAATCCGTTTGGGGGCGTTTCGGCCGGATATATCCTATTGAACGCGAAACTGTTCAGAGTCCCTCTCGATGCAAATGGCAAGCCTAATACTATTCCCAAACCGAAAGGAGGAGGCTATGCAGAGCTGTACATGCAGTTCGATCTCACGCTTCACTCGCAAGAGGATGAGTACATTGCGGACTTAAGTTTTGACTGCGATTGCCCAGGAGGACAGCATGTGGATGGCTGTTCAAAAGGATCCATTGATCAGCTGTGGATGATTTGCATATCGAGTGCGCAGCTCGCCTCGAACTATGGGAATGTGAGAGAGGATGAGATCATGTTTGGGCTTCTACTGGTACGAAATGAGAACGGCGATGGCTTTCTAAAAGTAGGAATCTTTTATTCAGAGGCAAGGGGCTTAGGCGGGAAGAAGCTCTGGGAAAATATCCAGCCTTCTGAGGTAAAGCTGGTGTAGATGTCAGGGCGGCGAATTCTGTTCAAGCATTGTCTAGGTCCACGCGTCTCCCGGCGAAGGCCTAGCTTCATTATAGACACCTGACTGCTGCGATAAAACGTGATAAATACTATCTCAACCCCCACTTCAGTATTCAATGTGTACTGATAATAAATGAAAGCTCAGCGCATTAGTCACTTAATCCGCTCCATTTCATCTAAGTTCGATAGCCTTATCTCCGTCAGGACAGGCCTCTTGAGAGCGGCGGGATGTATCATGCAACAACACATTTCCTGTCATGCGGTGCAGCGGACCATCCCGCCTTGGTGCAGGAACCCAGTCGGACGGTACATTTGATTGGAGCAGCCTACCAGGGGCGAAATGCAAGTTACTGCACGATATCTATGCCCACGGTAAGGTACTGATCAGATCTTTATATTCGGAAAGGTAGACAGCGAATCACTTTTACATAAGTGGTTCAACGTTGAGCTGCTGCCGCACAAGTCCACCAGGTGGTACGTTACGCAAAGGCGGTGCAGGATGACATCCCCTCGGGGCGTAAAGCATGCCGCGGCAGTCATTAATTTGTTGCTGATAGAAATAATGGTTTCACTATGTACATTTCCAACCCAACCCAGCTTACTATATACACCACCACCCCCCTCACCCTATCCGCTCCACATCCTCCAACCCCTCCCTCTGCATAAACGACCTTATCTCCGTCATCCCCGGCACCCCGCCCCCCGCACCCGCAAGCGGCGCAGCAGCCGAGCGCGGCCCATCCGACGCCGACGGCAGTGGTGCGTGGCCGGGGCCCGGCACCGGCGCACTGCTGCGGCGCAAGAAGATAGTGCGAAAGACGGTCGCCGACGCAGCCATCATGGCGGCGCAAGCCTCCATCAGCTGCCAGAACAGCTCCCACGTCACGTCCAGCTGCGGCTCGCCCGGGCGGATGGCGCCGAGCACGCGGATCGTCGCGAAGATGATCATGACGATGGACAGCGAGAGAAACGCGCCTAGGCCGATCTTTTGGTCGCGGTCTATGCGCGCGCGGCGGAGGATGAAGATGGGGAAGGTGACGACTGCGAGGGTTAGGCGGGGGTTGGACGGGGTGCGAAGGGGGGAGAGGGAGGCTTACCCAGGACGTCGGTTGTTATGTCAAGGACGGTGACGACGGCGGTTAGTGGTGTGTAGAGTCTGGAGCCGGCTCCTGTACATCCGACTGGAATTCGTTGGCCTGGGTTGCGAGGGGGAGATGGAGAGGTGCTTACAGCTAGCCCATCCGAACTTCGAACAAAGGATGAATGCTTCCGACACGAGAAACGCCCAAGTCACGGCCGTGATGACGACAACGCACCAGAAGTAGCGCGACAGGTGGGTCGACACGTTCTTAATCAGCACGCGGAACAGCGCCAGGAACGAGAACTTGACGCAGAAGATGGCCGTCCAACTGGTGTCGACGAACACATTCGTGACGATGGTGACGTGCGTCAGCTCGTTCAGGTCGGCGGCGTCCAGCACGAAGGGTACGTCGGATATCACGGCCTTGTACAGGAACAGGCCATCAGCGCCCCACTGCAGCATGCTCGTGGCCACGACGACGCACGGCATTGCTATCAGCAGGAAGTAGTCATCGAGGAAAAGTTTCCGACGGGTGAAGAAGCGCATGGCTATGCGCGCCGCGACTGTGAGCAGCGCGAGGCCGCACATGACCCAGCTGGCCACCTACAGGCTACTCAGTCAGTCTCTCTTCGTGGGTGCAGGAGGGGGATGACGCTCACCAGCCATTGCTGTTTGTGGATTAGACCCGATGTGTCAATGGCATGTTGTTTGGCAGCTCCAGTGAGAGGCTGTGTCGCTGCCATTGAGCTGTGGGCTGTGCAAGTAAATTTAGAGATGGGTGAGTAAAATTAGAGAAACACGAGAGTATTCTACCACCTGGGGGCGGCGAGCATCCCGGAGCCGGGCCTTGCTCTTACTTGGCGTGCCACACCCTACAAAAAGGAACCATCACGCAGGTGGCCAGGCTGTATGCAGATTTTATTGAGTGTGGGCATCCCTGTACCACCCTGCAGATGGGGCCGGGATTTGTGATGGATTTGTACGCGATCACCCCCGCTTCCGCCCTAGCATTCTCGCCTGGGAAAATAAAGTGACAATGGCTGCCTCGCACCCCACGTTTGTGGTCGATGACTAGTACAAAGAAAGGCAGGGCTGTAGAGCTTTGGCTGGGTGTGGCTCTGAGCTTCCGCCTTTTGCGGCAGCCAATACACAGAAAAATAACTTCTGAAAGACTGTCAGCCGCAAGATACCGGTATCCTATAACAGCCTTGGGAAATGCGCCGATGCACTAAACTGCAAGATGGTCAGACGCATGTCAGCTGGTGGCCAGATCCTGTGCCCAGGGCGTCGTATGATAGGCTGAGCAGTCAGACATGCCCGCGTGCATCGCAATCCAGATTTTCAGAGGCTCTGGTGGGTTCCTTATGGTTCCAACGTCCAACAAGGCAAAAACTAGCAGCGACTGTTCTAATTGGAAGGGTTTCATTTCTTGAGCAATACATATAGTAAAGGTGGAAGTGCCATAGAGTTGTCCAAGCAGCTACAACAATTCCAAGATGCCAACTGCGCGGGAGTTTCTGGTTTCCATTTTCCTCATTTCTGTACCCTTTCAGTTCCACTATCTTGTTTGCTTTGTCATCTTCAGGAGCATACTGCGAAGCAAAAGCCCAGAACAATTACCACCAACCCCGCCTCGTCTCGAAAATGTACTGGCATTCGTATGGAATCCTGTCGAGTTCATTGAAACAATAGCGTATGCCGTGCGTGTCGCCGGGTGTTAGGTTCCTACTGACATGGCACAGAAATAGCGAACCTGGTAGCAGCCAGTAGAATGCAGTCAACCCTACGCTCGATTTCGTGCCGCGTTTCTCATGCAAGGGCCGGAGAATATCAAGCAGTCCTGGGAGGAGAGATCCACATATCATCCAACGGCACATTTTACTACGTGATACGCCATATTCTCGGTAGGACCGCGAGCTAGTTGGACTACATAGTTGCCCGACGACGTGGGGACAGCAAGACGTAGAGCAATCACATGGCGTGGGAGAGTCGCCGGCTGTTCGCCGAATTCCTCACCGGGACGGGGTCCACTGATTCGAAGGTCCCAGCACGGGCTTCGAAATGCAGCACGATGAAGATTGGGTGGCCCTGGATAACAGCAACTTCGAGCTCTTGATGCTCAACTGCAACAGCGTCGTTCTTGAGGGCATCTACCGGCCGGTGTTATTGACGCTCAACCATGCGATGGTCGACAGCTTCGACAAGGGTGAAACTGCGGCCCAGACTCGTTTTCCGACCATCTCGGGAGGGTAGAGTAATTTACGTATTCACTAATCCCTGAGCTGCCCGTTCTCGTTCCGGCCCGCACCCCCCGCCCTGTGCCGCCCACGCTAGCCCGAATGGGGAAAGAGGTTCGACCACAAACGTGTTCCCGGTCGCCGTCTTTAGGGCTGCTGCAGGGGTACTTGCTCCGCAGCCTTCGCTACTTCTCTAGCGATTCGTCACCCATTCGGCGGCAGCGGAGATGGTACGATTGGCGCCATATGCTTCTGATGTGCACGCTGCTGACCCGCGACGTCGACGTTGAGATGCTGGCGGCGATGGGATGCTGCAGAACATTGGCGTAGTTGCGGAAGCCGGTGGGTCGGGCGTCATACTGTATGCGGATGCGCACACCACGCGAGCTGTAGCGCCTCAAGGGACCCCTGCTCTTCTGTCAGGGCATCTTTCTGGTTTTGGGGAGGGCCAACGTTACCCTAGTAATTTGTATGCATTTGCTCCGCCCAAAACGTGAATTGTGCATGTCTCGGCCAGACGGCTGGTGTCTGCTCTCAAATACCGGAAGATGTACCGAAGCTGTGCCTCTTCCCCTCATGCTCTTAATTATACCCTGTTCCCGCCAGTTCACCGTGACGACCGGTCAGTAAACGCGATGGCCATACCCGACGCAATCGATCCGCTTGCCGCCAGCTTTCTCGCTAGCCGCCTGACTCAATGGAGCCGCATCATCCCAGCCTGCCTCCGCGCCAAAAGTCTTTCGGGGTGTTAGCCCGTGGCCTGAGCGTCCATGGCTTTCGATCGTGCACCGGCCACTAGCAAACGATTAGCACCTATCCGCTGTCATGTTGACTGCACACAGCCAGCACTAAATTCTTCAGGCCCACTCAAGGCGATACCGCGCTCCGTATTTCGCAGCGAATGCACCTAGCCACCTACACCGCCACAGTCACGACGCCCAACTTCTCCGCCGTCACCTCAAACAATCCTCTCTATCCGCTATAGGCACATCGTTCCATTCCTAGCGGGCGCTCAGCATCGCCAGCTGGACACTCATGGGTTGGAGCTGGCATATGTTCTGTCGCGTTGGAAATAGTGTGATGTATGAGTTCTGGTCAGAATTCGTCATGCAGACACGTGTGGCTCCGCACGCGCGCCCGTGGCCATATTCATGAATACAAGACGCATTCCACGAGTGGTTGACGGTGCTGCATGAAGGTAAGAAGGGTTGGTTTCTCCTCACAGTCTTGCCAACGTCTTTACAAGCTGATTTTGGGCAAGTCACCTCCCTGCCTTCGAAAGCAGCATCGGGCAATTGACTGTCGCGTGCTCCCGCCAGACAGGCGCCGAAGAAAGTACCGAGCAAGTCCCTACCATGTGGATCCGATGTGAAGGAGTAAACCAGATCCGCCTTCCACCCACACGTCCAATTGGTGGTGTTGATCTGCCGACGAAGATTATCATGTCCTCACTGTTCGATCCGAACCTTCTACGCCATGATGGGCATTCGCTAAAAACCCGCTATGATCTTTACTTTCTACCAATTCTCGAGTGGAGCTTCCCGAAGGTCTGGCACACTGGGAATATATCCAGTCCATTTGCTCTCTTTATTTTAGGGCCATGACGCTTCCTCTTGTTTTCCGTATTCACGGTCGACGTCGGTGATCTTGCTGCCAGGCTTCCTCATTGGCTCTCCCTTCTGAGACTCGCCCAATAACATCCAAGGCCCGCTGAACCGGGCCTATGTCGGTGCCCCGATTCTAACCATTTCTAGCAATATTTGACAACTAATCACCCAAAGTTTGAAAGGACAAAAGCATTGCGGGAAGCGCGAGAAGATCATCAGTTCCAATGACGTTGGGAACTGCATGTCGTTTTTATTACAGGACATGAAAATGTACTTTGATTTGGTTAGATTCAGATACTCTCAGTAGTGAAGGAATACTGCTCTCATGTTCTTTTAGCGTTCAACTTTGTGCATTTTTTCGCAAGATGCTGGCTCTGTTGAATTCCATAAGGGTCAATGGAGGCATTAAGGATAGAAAGGAGGAAGAGGAAGATAGGATCACTAGTGCGAAGTTATTTTAGAATAAGTAATAGACATTCTTTAGAGACAAGAGGCGGTGAACCACAATATGTACCCAACTGTTACGATGCACTGCAACAAGTTTAATCGAGAATGCTTCGTAATCTCCAAGAGCCCCAAAAATAGAAAAGCCGCAGCGGGGCTGTGAACGTGACCGGAGCTTATCAGGCTGCAAAGTCCCCGCTGCTTGTCTCCGCCGAACCCTTCAGTTTTCCGACGACCCAACAGCCCCATGCCCCGCACAACAGCAGCACGCCAAGCTCGATGGAACCGACGTCGGTCATCTCAGTCGCGGGGGCATGCCTGACGGTGGTGCTGCGGACGTCGCGCGAGATCAACGAGCTGGTGGCCAAGGCGCGGCGGATCGACCACACGGTAACGCTGATCCTCGCGCGGCTCAGCACGATCCAGGCCACCGTGTCGCAGCTGCGGTCGTGGATGATGCAGAATGAGGAAGAAGTGTCGCCGCAGGTGGCAGCGGATTTGCACACGGCCATCGGCGCGTGCCAGATGGTGGTGCGCGAGATACTGCGCCACGTCCAGCGCGTCAAGACGGGTTGGTTGGGAGGTCGCGTGCGCCATCTGTGGGATGAGGGCCAGTATCTCATGTACCAGCAGAGCCTCGACAGCCAGACGGCGGCCTTGGCTATTTTCCTTAACGTGATCTTGCTGTAAGTTGGCGCTCAGCACTCATCACTTTAGCTCAACGCTAACGCTTTTCTACAGCAAGTCGAGCACACGGCAGCGCATGCTTCTGGAGAGCATTGAGAGCCAGCGGACACTGAGAGACGCACAAGACCGAGCATCCATATACTGCCCATCCGAATATCCAGAAGACGAGCAAGGAGAATTACCCGAAGCCAGCAGCAGCGGCAACAGCAGCACACTCTTCAGCAGCGTCGAGCACGACCTCTTCGAGCCGCGGCCAGGCAGCGTACAATCAGGGACAAATGACGGCTCTGAAAGCACCACAGCCACAATATCAACCAACTCAACCAGCTCCTCCAACGGCTTCGACGCCGAAATCAAAAAGTCCCGACGGTCATGGCTGGGCCTCCGCCGACCCACCTCATCATCATCAACAACCAAACAGCAACTCTGCGACGCCGCATTCCAGGGCGACGCCGCCCTGATCGCCCGGCTCTGCGACGAAGGCGCCGACGTAAACGTCCGACACTCACGCTGGCCGAGCACCAGCAGCAGCGGCCGTATCAGCCGCTGGAGCAGCACTACGCTGGCCTCGTCCCTGGAATCCGTCGACAAGCCGCCTCCCTCCAGCCGGCCACCCTCCTCCAGTTCAGGCAGCCTATCCAAATATCTCTCCTGGCCCTCCAAACCATCAACAACAGTCGAAACCTCCCCCCTCCACCTCGCCGCCTCAATGGGCCACCTCGACGTCATCGACACGCTCATCACCCGCGGGGGCGCCAACCCGAATATGGGAGTATCTGAGGGCCGCACGCCGCTACATGTAGCAGACGAGGACGCAGTCCCGCTACTATTATCACTAGGCGCGGACCCCTTAGCGCGCGACGCTCAGGGCCAGCTGCCGCTGCACTGCGCTGCCGCCGCCGGACACCTGAAAGCCGTCCTGCTCTACATCCAACACCAAGACCGCCGGAACCCCAACCACCACCAGCAACAACAACATCAACACCGACAGCAGCACCGAGACAAGTCCATGATCGACGCTCCCGACACCCACCACCGCACCCCCCTCCACGCCGCCTCCGGCCACGGCCGCACCCCCATCGTCGCCGCTCTCCTCGCAGCAGGCGCGTACCGTAACGCAGCCGACAGCCAGGGCAACCGACCGTTACATCTCGCCGCGGCGCAGGGCCACGTCGGCGTCGTCGAAGCTCTTTTAGGTGCAGGTGCGGACAAAGATGCCGCGGCGGGGAAGGAGCGCCGGACACCGCTGCATGTGGCGGCGGGAGCGGGGCAGGCGGGGGTGGTGGAGGTGTTGTTGGCTGCCGGGTGTAGGGTGCGGGGCGGGGAGGATGCGGGGGGCGGGAATGCGGTGCATGTGGCTGTGGAGGGGGGGCATGCGGGGGTGCTGGGCGTTTTACTTAGGGCGGCGGTACGGGAGGAGGAGGAGGAGC